>CM067360.1:77600134-77791693 GCA_034401795.1 Chaetoderma sp. LZ-2023a
CACGACACGACGATGTTTTAAATTTTCTTGAAAAGTTTAAGGGTTAAAGAGCTAATATCCATAATCGTGTTATTGGAAGACGCGGGGTTATCTCTCACTGCGTATTGACTGTATTCACACTACCTTTAAGAGTAGCTTGTCTTCTTTCCACATCTGACGTACTGAATGCACGTGCTCTACTCGGAGCACGATTGATCTTTGTACGACGTTCCTCTAATTTTCTTCTTTTTTCAAGAATCTCCATCCACAGGATCCTGATGTCTTCTGTATCTAAAAGACGAATGTATCTTATATTAACCCTTTAGCCCCTGAACTTATAGTGTTTAAATTACAAGACAATATACAGGTAAACTTTTGACAATTTTGCAACTAATTTAAAGGTGCATATTCATACCAGAATGGTTTGAAATCAAATTGTTAAAATTGTATACTTTTAGAGGCGTAGATTGTGTGCCTAGATGTAATGAATCGAAATAAATCTTAACATATTAAATTTTTAAGTTGTGAAATTGAATTAGAGAACCGAGTCCCTAATTCAGCTTCACAACTGACAAATTATATTATGTTATATGAAATGAAATCATCATATGTTAAGATTGATTTCGTTTCCTTACATCGACGTACATTTCAATGTTCTAAATGTATAGAATTTGGCAAATTTATTTTCAATCATTGTGGTGTGAATGTGTACCTTTAACTGCAACCTGTTGCTAACTGGCATAGACATCTACAACTCCCAGTCAAATTAGTTACAAACTATTTAACAGAATGTTCCTTACATTAAAAAGAATTAGTTTTTTCTGTCATGTAAAGTTTAACAGTTTAAGCGGGTAAAGTTTCTTTGAAACCACCAACTAATGGACCTCTCCAGTTTTAGCTATGCCCCGCACATCTCTAGCTAAGCTCCACCCACATCTCGCTCGCGTTGGGATCAATGGATCTCTGCAGTCTCTGAATCTCAATTTTAAGAAACCTATACAGGCTAGCTGTTGAATATTCTGAAACTAATTTGACTGGATGCTGTTGCTGTCTATTTCAAAGTATTCAACAGCATGTTTATTAAATAGCAAAGACAGAGGCCTGCAAATCGTACAACGTGTTGAAACTTTCAACTCTAAGACGTACTAAAGAGAGTTATTATGACGTCATCATACACGTCACGTAGTTGAGTATGACGTCATATGATGGCTGGATAAACTTTAAAGGTTCATTGACCTGTAAAAATGAGGCAATAGAGGGAGCCATTGTTGCCGATGTCTCGTCCATTTAAGCTAAGCTTCGCCCAATTTACCACCTGTTTGAATCAATTTTAACACTTTGAGCCATGAGCTCCCAGCATATCAGTTTCGAAATAAATGTGCATGCAAGCTGTTGTATGTTTTGCAACTAATTTGACTGGGAGTAGTTGTAAGCCTATGGCAGCAATAGCTCCCAGTCAAATTAGTTTCAAAATATTCAGCAGAATATTTATTGACTTGTGAGTTCATCAAAAACATACAATTCAGAGACTTTCGCGACAAATCATTGTCACTCTGGTGACGGACCTACTTCATTTTGATCGTGATGTCAGCTAACTAGGGACATACAAATGATTATGAAATCAGATCGGATACTTCCATTCCTCCGTTATACTGAAGTAAATAACCTCATTTGTGGAGGGGCGGTGCAAGGAGCCAGGAATGCAATTAACTGATTTTAATGCAATGGATGAATCCACTTTTAGCTAAGCCCCGCCCATCTCTAGATAAGCTCCACTCATGTTTTACACGTGTTGGGATAGATTTGTATAATTTGAGTCCTGAATTCCCAGAATTCCAATTTCAAACTAACTTATAGTGCTATAAGCTGCTGAATATTTTGAAACTAATTTGACTGGATGATGTTGCTATTGCAGCAATAACACCCATTCAAAATAGTTTCAAAATATTCACCAGAATGTATACTAAGTAGTAAATACATACAATTCGTACAACTGACGGAGTCCTTTTAGAAGTTCACAATGGACTTAGCTATGCCATCCATTACGCATTTTAATTGTGACGTCAGCCTATACGTGACGTAATTCATCATGGCGTCATATACTTGAGTGACAGATTGGATTTATTCATTCTCCCTAGACATTAGACGAATTTCATATTTTGACCACTCCGGGTGAATAACTTCAATAAATGGTATTTTCCTTGTTTGCTTCTAGGTTTGAGCCCATTTCTTAAGTTCGACTTCCCGTTCTAGCATTTTTGATAATAAAAAAGCAAGAGTTAGGCCTTCGTCCTCTTTATGGACTTAACGAACATTATTTTTGTGTCATGTTGATTATTTGCTATAAAAAATTTTAAATGTGTAAAGAATTTGTTGATTGAATATTAATGATTACAAAATATGGAAATAAACGAGCAGTGCCGTAACCAGGAATTTATTAGGAGAGGTGGAGCGTGGTCACAATCTGAACGAGGTTTACAGGCCAATGGGGCACGAATTCAGGGTTTCTCCTCCGGAAGGATTTTCAATTAGATTCTATGAGAAGCCATTTTCTTCAACTGCTCTTTTACTCATATTATAAGACGATATAATGTAGGAATTACTGCAAAAACAAGAACCTGGGTGCACAATTCATGAATCCATCTCCTCATCAGGGTCGGGGTCGAGTACATGCAGGTGTACTGAGGCTGAGCACGAGTACTTTGGCAAAGTACTTGAGCCTTAGTACAAGTACATGTACTTTTTAGCAATTGTACTGAGGCTGAGTACGAGCACATTGTAAATGTACTTGAGTACACGTACATATTAAATCCAAACTGTCATCCATGGTGGCTATGGATGGTGCGGGGGAGAGCAGCCATACGATAATATTCCCCAGTGATAGCTATGTGGGTGGAGTTGCTGTGAATTATGTAAATATACGTGTAAATATAAAATACGATTTCTGTAGTGGTGTTTCCCTCTATTTATTTACAAAACAGCCTTGTTGAATATTTTAGATATAATCGGAGTGAACGCTGTTGCTACCGTTGGCGACATTATCTCCCAGCCAAATTAGTGTCAAAACATTTCATGGAATATTTATTAACGCTTTCAACGATACAGACACAATTACAAATTTATTACAATAAGAAATAACCAATTGAATATTTTGGACATAATTTGATTGCTAGTTGTTCCTACAATTACTTCCAGTCAAATTATTTTCAAAATATTTACCATACTATTTCTTACTTCATAAAAATTAATTTGCAGAATTCCTGGCATGATTGCTATGAATGTATCATAAGGCTTCATCAGTGAGAGAGGTAAATCAGAAATAATTTATTTCAGATAAATGATGTGGTAATGTTGAATATTTTGAAATTAATCTGACTGGTAAACATTACCGCTTTAATGCGTATGGCAGCATTCATTTCCACTCAAACTATTTCAAAATTTTTAACATTCATCTTTATTCTTAAAATAGTTTATATGATATTAACATTAACCCTTTTTAAAACCCTCAACTATTTCAAGAAATTTTTTTCTTAGAAATTGTCAATTTGCAGACCCAGCGATTATTTTTGGAAATTTACCACTGGAATAACTGGCTTTCTTATAAAGCCAGTCAGAAAGATTATTCTCTTGGTCTGCAAATTGACATTTTCCAAGAGGACAGAAGAGGGTGGAAGTATTCCACTTTCGCCTACGTTCCACTTTTGCCTACGGTAAATTTTGGGAAACTAGGGTAGGCGAAAGTGGAATAGTGTGCAGTAGGATTGTGTTCATTGTGTTGGGAAAAAAGAAAAATAACACAAATTCTTAGCAATAATTTAAATAATTTTTAGATATTTTGTCATATTTTACTAAACCAAGATATTCTATAATATTCTATAAAAATATATTCTTGTGTATATAGTATAAAATAGTGAGATTAACTCCACACAGTAGATCTCACTAATCACACCCGCCCCCCCCCCACCCCCCTCGTAGGCGAAAGAACACGTAGGCAAAAGTGGAACGTAGGGGAAAGTGGAATAAACCTTAATAAACCCTAATAAACCTAATAGACTATCATGCATGAATGATATCTTAGCAATAGGTGTATAATTGCACAGGCTAGGTATGTGTTGACTTTGGGCTTGTGCATTTGAATCTTCCCTCCTACATGATAATGATCAGAAATGAAAATGTTTATGCTGCTAAGAAAGATTCTATTGAAGATTTTGAAAATTAGTTGCTAGACGGTCTTGCTGCTTTAAGCAGCAATTATGGTTTTCAGACAAATTATTTTCAAAATATAACAGTTTACCTGTATGACTGCTTTGAAAGGTAAATGGAGGGTTTAAATAGTGCATGGGTTAAAATACTTTGCTTGTTTCATCTTATTCCCTATTAGCATGGCTACAGAAATTGTCCCTTTCAACACAAATATCCAGAATTTCAATTTCAAAACAAATTAACAGCTAAGATTTTGAATATTTTGAAATTAATTTGGCTGTAGGCTGTTGCTGACTCAAGCAGCAAATGAAGCAAGGACTTCTAGCTCAATTTATGTTAAAAATGTTCAACAGTTTCATGTATGACAGGCCTGAAATTTAGATAAAAAGGTTTCATTAGTGTAAGTGTTAAATGCTTATCTTGTTCCCTATAAGTATACCTACTACAGCAATTGCAGTTTCCAGGCAAACATCCAGAATTTCAATTTTAAAACAACTTTTAAAAAACAAATCACTATGAAAACATATTACTCGGCAAATTAATTCCAAAAATTTTGTTAGTCAAATTGTTGTCAAATATTTACTATGTTTCATATCACCTCCCTGAGAACCAGTGATTAGAATTTTGAATGAAAAAGATAAGTATGCATACGATTTTTATGTAGAAAATGGATAAGTACTCAGCATGTACTCTTAAGTACTCAAAAGTACAAGTACAGAGTCTGTACTCGCGTACAAGTACGCGTACTTTGGAAATGTACTGAGGCTGAGTACGAGTACTTGTACTCATAAAAAGGCACGAGTACTGAGTACATGCGAGTACTTGAAAATCTGTACTCGAGTACTGAGTACATGAGTACATTGGCCCCAACCCTGTTCCTCACTCAATCATATGACGTCATAATCAACTACGCCTTGTGTAAGTTGACGTCATAATCATGATTGATTCGATTAAGCGTCTAATAGTCCGACACGTTGTGCGAATTGTATGTTTTTGATATTTAAGAAACATGCTGTTGAATATTTTGAAACTAATTTGACTGGGCGCTGTTGCTGCCATAGGCAGCAGCAGCAACAACAGCAGCGGCACCCAGTCAAATTAGTTTCAAAATATTCAACAGCTTACCTGTATAGTTTTCTGGAAATTAATAGTCAGGGAGTTCAGAGATCGATCGATCCCAACACGAGCGAGGTGTGCGTGGAACTTAGATAGAGATGGGCAGGGCATAGCTAAAACTGGAAAGGTCCATTGATTGCGGGCCTCGCTAAGAAGGCATTGGGTGGGGGGGGGGATGTGTGTGTGTGCATGGCACGACAGCTAATATCAGATGAAGATAATAATCAAGACTAACGAAGTAGAACATGTAGTCACGGTGTGACATCATGGGGGCGTTTTCGCGACCGACGCGATTTTACTAGTAAATCATACATTCTTAATTGGCGCCATATTTTAATATATACTTGTGTGTAAAGTTGATTAACTTTGGATATGTTTTAAGAAAACTAGATAATAATAATAATAATAATAATAACAATAATAATAATAATAATAATAATAATAATAATAATAATAATAATAAAAATAATAATAATAATGCAGTAGCGAAGCCAGAGGGTGGGATCGGGGGGGGGGGGGGGGGGGGGGGGGGGGCGCTCGCCCCCCCCCCCTGGACCAATCTTCCCAAATGTGGCGCCTAAATATTGTCCGTAACACATACAGGTTTCTGGACGTCCCAATTCCCAAGCCACCTTTCACAAGTTAATCTACATTGAAAATTTGAACTATTTGAATTTACAACGTTGTTAATGTTTTCTATATACAGGTCTATATATTATTTACATAAATTATATATAGGGGATATTTACAGCATAGAGAAAATCTAAAATGACATTTGAAACCTATTTCATCCTGTATGCTAGATGTGTGGATAATCCTTTTAATCTATATTGTATCTTTTATGTTCTGCTGCTTATCTTGAGAACAGTTTGAGAGAAAATTCATTGAAACTGGTTGCAGCAAGTAACCATTCTCGGTCAAAGTAGATAGTACTAAACTCCACTATAAAACTATTTCTATAAATTTGTTGGTGGTACTATGTTATGTAGGTCTATATCCCTCATTGAATAAATATAACGTAGTGAGCTACACAAAATGCCGGAAGTGATTAAGAAGAACAGACTAAAAGTAAGACAACATTAATTAAGAAGCTTGAAGAAAATGACCATTAGAACGCGTTATATTGAATATTGAAGGAATGCATAATCACAACAAACTAGATACCCAATGATAGATGTAAAGTATTATAAATATTTACCCTGTCTCTCTGGTTGCAATAGGCCTATCGATTGTTTATTTAGATTCATGCACTCATTGCATGTTATTCCACACGTCATCTGCCTAAAGGTGTCCCGTGCTCGCATCTGCAAAAGAGAAGAAAAATGAAAGCTCAACATTCCATTATAATAAATTAATAAGAATTAAAGAAACAAACAAACACACGAATTAAATTGAACACCTTTGCTGAAGTAATTGTAAATGTGCGTGCTCTGTGGCAAAGTCAAGCCTGGTAATGGTGACATTGCTGAAATTCAAGAAGAGGTAAATGGAAATGTATTGTAATATATCGACAGACAGATGGACATATGGATGGACGGATGCACGGACGGACGCCTATACAAACGGATGGATGGATGGACGGATGGATGGAGGAACGGATGGACAGACAGACACCAATACAATACCGTCTTACCTTTAGGGGGAGAGTGTAATTAACCATTTGATACATAATGATATGGGCTATTGATGGGTTTAAGAATCCAGGTATGTAGGCCTAGCGCATTGTCTAGCAAGTTAGTTTCAATAATATTATTGGTAGTAGTAGCAGTAGTAGTAGTAGTAGTAGTAGTAGTAGTAGTAGTAGTAGTAGTAGTAGTAGTAGTAGTAGTAGTAGTAGTAGTAGTAGTAGCAGTAGTAGTAGGCGAAGTGAACGCACGTGTTAGACGAATTCTACTACACTTATATGATTTATGTTTTGCTTAGTTCTTTATAAGTGTATATACGTTGATTTTGCTGCATTTACTTTTGGGAATTTTGATGTTGGAGGTCGTTTTTTGCGACGGAGTGTTTCAAGCTTGTTGCTTGCTCGTCTCAAAGCTACGCCGCGCTTGTTCAGTTGTATGTTGTCCTCATTTAGTTGTGCTTGTCCATTTCGTTTCACGTTGATTGTTGAAAGCGCTTTTAATATTGGCCGACTTCAGAATTGCTTGAAGTCGTTTAACCTGTTAGCCGTGCCTCTATTTGTAGGGGCGGGTGCCTTCTCGCAACACCATCGGACCGTACTAATTACGCAGTCTGGAGTTACGACGTCACGGATGATTAAACCTCTGCCGGCTGGAGAATGGGGCGGGTGGGGAGAAGTGGAACATTATTTGAAAAAATCCGTTTTGGACCACAACTGTGTTCTACACATGAGAGATATCACAGTTCTCTGATTAATTATATAGTCTTTAGGTCAAGTGCTACTAGTAATATTAGACACAGGTGCTCAATCATTAATCAGTTTTTGTTAGCCTAACAGAAATGACAAGGTATATTTTGGGGGTAAAGTGGGACGCACATGGGAGAAGTGGGGCATCACCAAGGGAGAACTGGGACAACTGGCAACAAAAATTAAAGTCAAGTAAACAATAATTATACATTTTACTACCATAAGAATTTTATTAACTCAAACAAACTCTGAACATGAACTGCATAGCAGAAGCCTAATTTATATGGTAGGGCCTACCCTTACCACACTGATGTCAAAACTATGTAAGCCTACTGTTTCCTGACCCAGTAAAAGATCTATTACTGTACGCCTACATGTTTAAAAGAATGGTGCTGAGAGCTCTTCGATACAAAAGCTCAGTAACCGTTTTCAGCAACATTGATTAAAAAATGTACGCCAGTTTCCAGTTGTAAGATACTTAAATTAATATTACACGAGTGTGCAAAGGTTTAACTTTCTTAACGAACATTCAGCCGTCCAAACTCTACTGAAAAAACTACACTATCTTTGGTATGTTTAGTTGTGCCTTTGCATGTAGGTTTTGGTAGGACAACCTTGATTTGATTTAGTTCAACAGTAGCAATATCTTGTAACACTGGCTTAATGAATTTGTTGGCAAGTTTTTGTGATTTCCTGAGGAAGTCTATTTCACACCCACTTTCGTCATCAATTAGGCCCATTACTTCCCCTACATAGTAGATCGATGGTTTGGGGTTCTTTTGCAATGTATGCAACCAGTACATATGCGCCCACATTTATGTCATTGGAAACAACATCACCTAACACAAGACTTATTTCCCCAAGCTCATTGTCACTTTCACTTAGAAGATCATCACTTTCTAATGGTGCTAACTCAAAGTCTTCTTAACTTGATGAATCTTCATGAAAGAGAACTTTATTCTGTTTTTGAGATTTCTGCATTGTAGTTAACTTTCGTTTAGCCTTTGCTGCCGGTTGCTGTGGAGGCTGTTTTGGTTTTCTTTTCAACGCCTTCTCATCTAACTTATCCTTTAGTATTTTCTTCTCTGGCGTTGATGTGGCAACCATTGCTTTAACTCGTTGTCTCCTGCGATTAGTTTCTTTTCTGACAGGCGCCTTTTGACACCCTAAGATCTGATGTGGTGTCAGGAAGCCAAGTGCAGTACTGATTGTATGTCGTTCAAGTGTACTCAGGTGTCCCGCAGTGGACAGGCCAGCTATAGATATATCTACATTCTGAGCAGATGTTTCATTGTCCGGTCCTTCTTCAATATTGTCCTGGACCGTGACCGTAGGGAGTGACCGGTCTGTTACTGATGAAAGAAGGAATGCACTGTCACTAAAGATATCACGATTAAAAGGCCAGATTCCAGATGCTCTGAATCATGCTATGATATTACTGGGTGTGAATGAATGAATGAATGAATGAATGAATGAATGAATGAATGAATGAATGAATGAATGAATGAATGAATATGTTCTAAACAATGTATGCATGGTTGAATGAGCATAAGTGTGTACTCCAATGATTACAAAATGTATGGCTTGGAGTATGTCGGGGAGAAGTGGGATATTATTTGAGAAATCCATTTTTGACCATAATACACAAGGAATACCACCATTCTAGAATTACTTATATATACTTTAGGTCAAGTGCTACTAGTCATATTAGACAGTGGTGCTCAGTCATTCTTCAGTTTTTGTCAGCGTAACAAAAATGATGTGGTACATTTTTGGGGCAAAGTGGGACAGATAATGGTGAAGTGGGACACCTATGTCCCAATTCTCCCCATGTGGATTTGACATACAAAATGGCAACTACTGCTAAACCTACAAAGAATATTGCTAACGTCACTATATTTATTGATCATATATAACCAACAGTGTTACACAGTAATATTCCCCCTTTCCTGATCTAAAAGTAGTTAGCTACATCTGAATCATACACATTCATGAAAAAGAACTTTTGAGGTGTCAAAATAAACAATTTAATTTTCTATTGACTTGAAGGCATGTTTTAATGTGTTGTGTTTGCATACAATAGACATGGAAGAGGACCGCATGAAAATATTATCAGGCTCCTCATTGGTCAAAAGATGATAGCTTATTCGAAGGCGACCCACTTAACCCGTGTCCCAAGTCTCCCCACCCTCCCCTATAGGTGGCTTATTCGCTCGCTGTTCTGATCATTACACCGCATTGTGTGTCGAGACATGGCGACCTCATGCTTTAAGCATGTCCAGCTTGTATAAGCAGCCGTTATGTCTTCGACTGATTACTGCGGGATGGGATGTGGGCGTGATTGATGTTTACCATGGCTTAAAGGACGTGGTAGGCGCTGGACCACAGATATTAAAGGGATTAATAAACGCCAAGCATAATGTTTGGAATGTGACAGTAAGCAGTCAGCAGGTGAAAGAAAGATTATTGGAGGATGGGCTTGTTGTCAATGACCAAGTGTGTAAAATTCAAGAAATAGACTTTGACAGGTTATTGGTAAAAGTGAAGGCGCCACTTGAAATACCAAATGAATGCATTAGCGTTGAAATGGCTTGGTCCTGTCTATTGATAGTGAAACCTACCAATTTGATCGATCGTTAGAGAATGGCATCTGGAATGAAAAGTGTTGAGAAAACGCTTCCTAGCATGTTATCTATTGATAATATGTTTTTCCTTCCATTATTCAACAGGGGCAAGTGAAAACATGTCGCATATGTAGTAGCTCAGATCACTTGGCATGTGCCTGCGCACATAAGAACAAATGCCTAATATGCGGAGGCAGCGACTATTTTAAATGGTGGTGTAAGCAAGAAGCAAACCCACAGGCTGCTGCTGATACGTAAAATGGAGAGGAATCAGAGCCAGAGTGAGCAGAAGTGTCGGAATCATTTACTGTAGCTGAAATTGATGTTCTGCCCAATCCTGTGTTAGCTGTTTTGCCTGATGAGATTGAGGTACTGGACGAGGGCCTGATGCAAATGCCTGTCCCAGAATGTAGTACTGATGTGGATATTGTTGAGAAACTAATTTCTGATTCTGAAAGTCTTCCTGCTAGACAAACTCGTTTCCGATCTCAGTCCTCAGAATGCGTAGAAAATCAGCCTTAGACCTCATGGCTGACACTTATGGCGGTATTATTAAAATACAGACATCTCTGTTGGTGATGGAGAAATACCATCAGTCAATGTTCGCGTAATCTCCACCACAGATAAGTCATGCCGTTTGAAAAGACAGAAGGACCATTCCAGCTCTGACAGCGAGGTAGTAGACGATACTCATAACATGTCTTTCATAGACTATGATGATAGTGTGTCAGTTGCTGATTCTGATATTTCAATTAATACTCAGATGCTTGATAGCCAGTCGGATATGACTGTATATCGAGGTAAAGATGGTCAGCTATTGTAGCTCGCTGGGGTATGCACTGGTCCACCATGTCATTCCATTCCATCGCACCACAAGTGCACAATGCGCAGGAGGGCTGGTTAGCTGCGGATCTCAGGGTTGCGGATCTCATATCATGTCTCTCCGGAAGGTACAAAGACAGACTTCTAGAGCAGGTGGAACACTGATGTTCCAGTGGGGCCGTGCGACCATTGCTGCAGAGATTGAACCACATGGTGTCGTCCCACCTATTTGTGTTCCTGATATTGCTGTCCATTCTAATGTAGACCAATGGACGAGAGGTTATAATTAAACAGTCACAAATTTGATAATCTATACAAACAGTTCTATGCATTTGACAGTAAATGAGCACAATAATACACAACATAGAGCCATCTGATGTTCTTTCCACGTGGTTCCGTCGGAGGTACCACACAGATCCTTGAATCCGCCGAGGTATCCCCGCAAGAGAGTTCCGCAACGAAATCACTAGATAGTTTAATATAAACTAGTATACCCCCAACACACACAAAGAGAATATTGTTGTTGCAAGAGGTAAGTGCTTCGCGTGGGCCTCCGTCACAGGAAAATGCCTTTAACGCCGAAGCGGAGGAAAAGAGTTGGCAAAATGGGCCACTCTTTTGTTCAACAGAAAATGCTAAGTGCTGAAAATCGTAGTGAAGCTACAGTTAAGGTATTGCATACTGGTTTATGTGAAGATGGAACGAACGATTTCCGAAGAATTCCCACGTCACCGTCTTATAGTTCCAAAGTTACTGCATTGGTAGTTGCTGCTTTATTTATGCAGGCCTTCCACTACATCCTAACCTACCAATTGCTTGTTAGTAACGAGAACAAGCTTTGGCTGCACGTGGCAGGGATTACTACCTAACTTTAGATATGTTTATCCATCAGGCGCAGATGCTCGGCTTCCCATAAGTTGCCCCGCATAGCATCTACCTCCAAGGATAGTGTGCGTACATGTTATGGAGTAAGGCTCCCGAATCAATTAATGATCCAGTTACCCGGCCCCGCAACCACATATAACATCACCAGAACAATGGCTGCATTTCACACAATCAACTTTGAATACTGTCATGTCGTTATGGTGGGGATAGAGAGACGGATATCCATCACGAGTTTCCTTCCCGTGAGGGCGTAGCAGATTCCAAGATTCCATCCAGACACTACAACGAGTTGGATGGAGATCCGTATCTCGTCCGTCACCGTGTCCTATGGAGTTAAACATTTTACCTGTCGCTAGGGTTACATTCCATGATGCCCAGAGAAGCACTGCAGGCCAGTATTACATTTTAATTAATAATTATTATTTCGCAGTGCTTCCTACATCTAACTAACAAGTATACGAAGATACAGGGGAGATGTATGTAGATCATCACTTTAACTATCACCGCTCAGAAACCCCTAATAGTTTCCCAGGGTCGGATCCAGTCAATGTGTCGATAGGGGTTCTAGAAAATTAATGAGCCTTGCGGCTGGTGGATCGTGGAATGAGACAATAACTCAATATATATACAGAATATATATATGAAGCCCTATAGGTAACTGGCCAATTTTACACACCCTTGCCGGTGAGTGGGGCTGCATTACCACAACAACCAGAAAAGAGGCGTACACTATGCATCTCTAAAGGAGAAATTGTCTCTAACCTCTTTAAACCTATCCTATCGAGTTAAATATCCATGTTTAGTTGGTATCATGTCAGGCTCAAACAATTAGAGCATGATCAGCGACCTCAGTGTAAAAGTGATGCTGGTGGGGATATAGTGATGCGGATATATATGTTGCTGTATAGTATTTCCTAGCGTACTGCTGTCTAGAGTTTTTATAAATAAACAAAACGTATTAACTGGATGGCTACTTGCCATATACACAACTAACCAATACACAATCTAATGGATATGATGATAATGAATATGATAATTATAAAGTATCACAGGTCACTAGACCTTACAGTGCGGCTAGTTGAAAGTACCCACAGTAAACAAGTATAATATTCACAGTAAAACAGAAATGATAAGAATGCGGAAATAATTAAATGTTCAATCGTATAGCTACTTGAGCACCTATTGGTCATCGGTATGGAACAAGTTCAAGAGTTACTGAAATTGAGGCGCTAACATGTAAATAGCGTGAGATGGCACGATCTCTAAGGCTAGAAAGATTTCCGCAGAAAGACTTCCACAGGCAGATATCGGCAGGCAGGTCTCTGCAAGCTGACTTCTCCAGGCAGGTCAGATACGGCACACGCTCAGGACAGTGAAACAGAACAGTTCAGGAGATGTCCACTAGATAGTCATTTCACTCATACAGAATCTAAACAGTTTATTGAAAAGTTTCCGTCCGGCGATGGTAATATGAAAGTTGAAAGTATCCCATTAATAGAGAGGGCTGCTTATATAAAATTTATGCATGTACAATAACTGGCACATGGTGCGGGGTACGTCGCATAGCTTTTGCAGCATACTGGGCAAAGTCCACCTAGACTGTGGTCGAAAAGTTAATTAAATCACACACGACATGCACGGCGGAGGTTGAAGTCCACTTTTCAGCGTGGTTGGCAGATCCGCCGAGTCATCCACCAAAAATCATCATTGGCTCTACATTCTGTAGAATTACACATGGGTCCACACGGCCCTTCCACGGAAAGACTCCTTTAGAAAAGCCTGGATGCGGGAGCTATTACTTTAAGTTATTTTATTACCCCCCGGATGGCCGTGGGGGTGGGGGGGGGGGGGTGGGGGTGGGGGGGTGTATCAAAAAATTGTGGAAGCCGAGGACTCCTTACCACCACGGATGAGCTGAAATCTGAATGGCACCGAATGATGCAGGAATCACCGGAGGTTAGCAGTTACACACGTCTGTCCCGATGATCCAGTCGTCCTGCACGGGCCGACTTCCACGCGGGTGATGCTCCTGAGTCTCGATTTTTCACCCCTTTTATACTACTCGTAACGTCAGAGCCAGGTGCCTCAGCCATTCAGCGGCCGAGCAGTAGCCAATCAGCGTACAGCTAGAAGTGGTGACGTGGTTATCACGTGCACAGCCCATTCTTTATCTAATTATGCATACATGCGATTATGACGTCAAGAGAAATGTTCTGAAAATAATTTACTGGGATTTTTGTGGATAACTCAGCCATTTCTGGGCCGATTTTAAAATAGTAAAATGTTCTGTAATCCTCGTTTTATTGTGGTCCTGATCGGTACCAAGAATAACGAGGATGATATAGTTTAAGACATTTACAAGTACCGACTCGGTACGCCATAAGCATGCACTCGCTTCCAATTCCGAGACGTGTTATCAGGGAAGCTCTGACGCACACGCATGCACACCACATGTTTTAATGGACAGGCGTTTCTAACGAAAGTTCCCTCATAGGACTTATACGTGTTCTATCCTACTCAGGGGGGAGGGGGGGTGCTTGGAGCGAATCCGGAATGGCCGTTCCGTACCAGCTTAGCTGGGATGGCCGGTACCAGTCCGGTCGATCCGCGCTACAGTATTAATACCTTATGTCACTAAAAATGGTGTCCGTTACCGTCATATGCGTACTGATTCTGATATATCAAAGTATCAACACTTGCCGATTATTGATCTAACGACACACGATTTTAATGAGGTGGGCAAGTGGGCCAAGAAAAATTTAAGCAAAAGAAATAAATCTAATTAGGTTATGGCGGGTATACTTATATTTTTAATTTTAATTTTAATGTTAATTGGTACACTAAACTGCCGAGGCTTAAGCGATGAAGTGAAACAACGTTCTCTATTGAATGTAATAAAAGATAAAGGCATAAATATTATTATGCTACAAGAAACGAAATTATGGAAAACAGAAGACCTAGAAAAATTCAAGCCGTTATCAAATGGTGAGATATTTTACTCACCTGCCATTGAACCTAGTGCTGGTGTGGCAATTTTCGTTTCTTCCAAAAGCACTGGGCTCTATAAATATTATTAGTTCAACGTTTGATAACAATGGCCGATGGGTTAAAGTCACTATTGACATTGCAGGTCTTATATACACTTTAATTTCTGTGTATGCGCCAGCTTCCCATTCACAAAGATGCAGGTTCCTTTCCAACCTCGATGCTACGGTATGCGAGAATTCGGAGAACATTATCTTAGGTGGCGATTTTAACTGCGTTATGGACGGAGAACGGGATCGGAGTTCACTTGCGGCGTTCAGTGATACATCTCACTTCATACTAAAGGATTTATGTGATAAAGAACATTTAATTGATAGCTATCGCATATTATGTCATGATGGGTGTGATTATACACGGCATTATGATAATGGCCACATCGCCTCTCGCATTGACAGGATATATGTTCAAAGACTCTTGAAAGGTAATCTTATTAATGCAGGTGCACATTCTGTCTCGTTCTCCGACCACTGCATATTCTACGTCACGCTTGATAATGCTGCATGGGTTAAACGTGGTCCAGGGTTTTGGAAGTTTAATAATTCTTTGTTAAACGATGTCACATATCACCAGTGTGTTAAAAGTTTCTGGAATTATAAACTTCGTAACAAGGAATCTCACGCCAATTTAATATCATGGTGGGAAGATGCCATGATGGGTTTTGCTGAGATTTCCAAACAATATGCGATAGGCAAAGCTCGGGAAAGGCGCAAGGAAAGAAAAAGGCTTGAACGGTCTTTAACTTTGCTAAGCCGCAAAGTCGCGAACTGTGATATTCGGTTGACTGAACATCTCAATGAAGTGAAATAAAAAATTTCCGAGTTTTATAGACATAGGGCTGAAGGCGCAATACCTAGAAGTAGGACATTACTATATGTTGAAGGAGAAAAACCAACAACGTATTTCTTCAGTCTAGAAAAATCAAGAGGTGTTGAGAAGTTAAGACGGAGTTTATATAGCAATGGTATAAAGTGTACGTCTCAAAATGAGACAATGGCCATAGTGGAAACATTTTATCAAACGTTGTACAGGTCAGATGGTATTAATCAAGTGAAATCCTCTGAGATGTTGCTCAATGTTGAAGATACTTTGTCAGAAATGAATACAGAATTTTGTGATCTTCCATTATCATTAGGAGATTTAACCACATCATTAAATAACACGAAACGAGATAAAGCACCAGGCAGTGATGGGCTTAGTGTGGAATTCTACCAGGCCTTTTGGCAACTGATTGGACCTGTGTTCCTGAAATGGGTGGCTGTTCAATCGGCATAAAGTCACGAGGGACTCAATGGTCAGGAAGATTAAAATGTTCGGAAACATGTGTGTTTTCCTCTAGCCTAATATCTGAGAGGTGTCGAGTTGCCCGCCATCTTAATGGGCATTTGGTTTCGGCGACATACTGTTTTGGCACAATTTGCATGAAATTAAATAAATAACATTTTCAGAGTCACAATCTAGATTAGACTGAAGTTGGAATTTGCTTTTGTTCTGAAAGCGCGTGAAAGTATTCTGGTTTGAGAGAAATTCATCTAACTTGCACCTTTTCTTTCCGCATTTGCAAGATTCGCCTACACATATAATTAGACAATTATGAGAAATTTTGGTAGGCCGACGATTTGAGGCATTATCTGCAATGGTTTCCAAGCCGTCCAGTGTTTCAGATTTGATTTTGCACAATAATCGTGAGGAGTAACCCCATGGTTTGAGGGCTTTGACTAGTGTAGAGCACGCTTCTTCAAAGTTTTTCCTAATACTAGAATTCCTGTGAAAACGGATTATTTGCGATTTTACGATTCCTGCGGCGGATGGAAAGATTTTTTTATGTAGTAGCTGATGCGAATTGGTTGGTTTGAAATACACTTTGTAGTCTAAGTAGCCAGTTGTTTCATACTTTAGACCTTTATATACAGTCACATCCAGAAAATCTATAGACATCTCGTCAATGGTTGCTTTTAATTTGATATTCGGATTGTGATCGTCAGAATTTCGAAAAATTCATCAATCTCTGTCTTTGTGTGTTGCCAAATCATGAACATGTCATTAAGGTACCTGCGATAAATGAGGGGCTGTTTTGGACACTTTTCTAACGCTTCCTCCTCCCACTCTGCTACGTAAATATTGGCAAAACATGGGCTAAAGCGCTTGCCCATCACGCAGCCGCAAATTTGTTGGTAAATTTCACCATCGAATCATTGCCCTTCAGACTCAGCTCTAATAGAGCTATTACTTCTCTGTCTGGCCTGTCGGTATCTGGGTAGTTCACGGATGTTTTACGGATATAATTTATACCCTTCTCGATGTCATTGTTTGAATATATAGCATCGATGTCAAGCGTTACCAGGAATGAATTCCGAGGTATCCAGGTCTCAGAGACCGGGATAAGAAGTCTTCCATGTTTTTCAAGAAGCTGTGGTGTCTATTTGCTATTGGCTGCAGATAGTAATTGATGTATTCACTGATTCTGTAGGATTCTGAACCACAATCGGAGATTATAGGTTGACCGGGTGGTGACATTGGGTCCAACCACGAATCTATGGGTTTATGAATTTTTGGCAAAAGGTAGAAAGTCCGTGGTTTTGACTCAAGCTTAGCAAAGAGATACTTATGTTGCTTTTCGGTGATCTTCTTGCTATCAAGCAATATTTTAAGAATCTCATTAAATTTGCTGCAATTATTTTGCCAAAGTGGCTCGCTTGGTTTCTGATAAGGCTTTGGGTTACTAAGTTGTCGGTGTGGTTCACGTTTATAGTTATCTATAAGAATTGTTGCAGTCGCTGATCCTTTATATGCAGGTTTGATGGACAATTTCGCTGTTTTTAGACAATTCAATTAGGGTCTGGCGTTCCTCATAGGGTAAATTTGGTTGCTCATTAGGAAATGTAGAATTTATAACACGTTCTGAAAAGAGTTCTATGCTTTCACCGATCGGTGGGTCCAGGAGTTTTACGTTTGGTGCCCAGTCAGTTTTTTTCAATGAATAGTGGAATGTTACTATTAGAGTTACGAAAGAAGTCTGCTAACTTAATATGGTGACTAAATTCAGATGTTTCCATACAGCCATTATCTAAAAGACCATCCAAACCTGTTTTAGGTTTTGGTTTTGGGACAAACGTAAGACCGAAATTAAGCAGTGACTGCTCTGCTTCACCTAATGGGGAGCCAGTTAGATTGGCAATATTCCTGCCCAGCCCTGTTTCCGGGCGGATGTTACCTTGGCCCCTGTCTAGTTTAAATTTAGGAATTTAAGCCAGGCAGAATATATAGAGTTAGCTGTCTTTTCAGTCCAATGTATATTATCCTTAACAACATTAAATTCGGAGAGTCTAAGTGCAGGAATGACAGTCACAGATTTTGATGATTCAGCCGTCGAATTGAGGGACTGAATCGCCAACCTCTGCTGAGCTGCCAACTGACTTGAATAGTTAAGCTTTGCGAAGTAAATCGTGGTCTTTGGAAATTTGGACCTATTCACACTGAAAAGCAGCATTAATCTATGTTTTGAACTAGAAATGGGTTCATTCATATCATTAATAACACTGTTAATCACTATTTTCTCTGGTTTAAATGATCCAGTGTACTTTGGACCTAGTCCTCTAGCATGACACAATTTATCTCCTGGGTAGCGGGCAACTTGTGTTTCAGGGTGGGGCTCAACATTAATGCGACTCAGGTTCGAAGCTCCAAAGATGAGTACTTTGTACGTGAGAACAGTTAGTCGCCAGTCAATTTTATTTTCGATATCATGACGAAATTTCCAAAATATGTTTCTCTCCAACATGGATGGTTGTTTGGGCCTATTTGCAAATTTAATAGGATACACCTCCAGTGCATTACTTGGACCTGGAGTTGGAGAGAAGCTGGGCTGTGGCAGTTTCCCTGTTGGGGAAGGGGTCTTGAGACCCGATGGTTGACTGCTCTGAGGGGATTTCTGAGAAGCGCCGGTCCGTGGACCAGATTTGCTTCCACTAACCCTTTCCCTCTGTGGCAAGGGCGGATATTCGTTTGGGTAATTTAGATTGCCTAGTGGAGAGTCAGGTAGTGGGATTAATGCCGCTTCAAATAGCAGATCTCTAGGGCCAGAATCTAATGCTAGCAATGGAGAGGTCTTATTGTCTACTCGTTTTGTGACTGGCGGCGATGTTTCAGTAGGTGATCTGAGACGTTTTTTCATTTGTGATTGGGGTGCCACAGTTGGTATCATTACCAGAGGCGTGGCTTGTGCGAGATTTTGAGTTGGTTTCTGGGATGGATCTATCGGTCGCACAAAATCGTAAAAGGAACTAATCGCATTAATGTCGAGCTTTCGATTGTACTTGTTTTTTTGCCCAGCGTATAGCATTAGATTTAGCACGACCTAGGTCTAAATGTGGCATTGTCTGTGTGAGGACTACTTTAGTTCTAATACCACCAAGTTGTTCATTATAGTGATTTAACATGGCTTTAATGGTAGATTTTGCCCACTCAAAATTCACATTCTAGATCGCAAAGTAGATTTCATCATCTGGCATAGCTGGCTTGCAAAATCCATTCAGTTCTTCCACCTTCCTGCTAAGCCCATCGGGGAGAGTTTCGGCATCTAAATGCCTACGTAGCGTAGCAATGTGGTGGAAAGCACTCAATTATTTGGTAATACAGCTTTACCAGGCGCGCATGCGCAGATGAACCTCCTTGACGATCTCCATTCTTCCTACGACCATTCTTCCTCACAATAGCCATTCAGACAGGCAAGCGTTCAATCTAACTAGCAATCAAACAGGCAATTGAGCAGGCAAGAAAAATTCGATCAGGCAAACTCAAATTCAAGCAGGCAAAATCATACACATCAACTACAAATTGAACCAATATATCGCTTACACCTGAAAGACAAATTATAGAATTAACATGTAATATGCAATTTCTAACAATACAACAATACAATACGCAATTTTATAAGGTACTCACAATAATTATGGACACCGTCAATTGGCTAAATGCATTTCGCAGGGATGCGCTTCATCAGTAGCCTGGAGTAGTTGTAGAAGCAGCAGCAGCAGCAGCAGCAGCAGCAGCAGCAGCATCAGCAGCGGCAGCAGCAGCAGCAGCAGCAGCAGCAGCAGCAGCAGTAGTAGTGGTAGTAGTAGTAGTAGTAGTAGTAGTAGTAGTAGTAGTAGTAGTAGTAGTAGTAGTAGTAGTAGTAGTAGCAGTAGCAGCAGTAGTAGTAGCACTAACACTAGCAGCAGGAGTACTAGTAGTAGCAGCAGCAGCAGCAGCAGCAGCAGCAGCAGCAGCAGCAGCAGCAGCAGCAGAAGCAGCAGCAGCAGCAGCACTAACACTAGCAGTAGTAGTAGTAGTAGTAGTAGTAGTAGTAGTAGTAGTAGTAGTAGTAGTAGTAGTAGTAGTAGTAGTAGTAGCAGCGGCAACAGTAGTAGCGGCAACAGTAGTAGCAGCAACAGCAGTAGTAGCAGCAGCAGCTGTTTTTGTTGTTATTGTTATTGTTGTTGTTGTTGTTGTTGTTGTTGTTGTTGTTGTTTCTGCCATTTAGCATGTTGTTGTTGCTGTTGTTGTTGTTGTTGTTGTTGTTGTTGTCTACTCACCATTTTAATATTAAAATACGCCCAGAAACACTATCAATTGATAGCCATGCTAAGACAAGATGAACATTGACCAAATTATGCTTAATATAATGCCACGCAAAGAGTCGCCATGCTCATTTCGTTAGGGAAATTAAAACTTGTCTGAGCGAGGCTAAAAAGTCGTCGCAGTTGTATGTTTTTTGCTGTATGTATTCTGGTATGTTTTGTATATATACTGCATGACATTCTATCTAGCGCATATTGTAGTTTGGCTTTGATCCTATTTACAACATAATAAATGGGAAACTAGATTTAATATAGCGACTTGTAAGCGCGAACTAGCACACACAATCGCAACGGTTTCGAATTGACCTTTTTAAACAGGATTATGTCTTTGTAAAAAAATCAACCGAATCATCCAATTCTTGCTGCACTATCAGATAATTTTGCTAAGCACAAGGTAACTACTGGCATTTTAAAATGGCATTACTGCACACGCTTGCTGTTTAATATAAAAACGTTTTGTCGCAACATATTTTCAACGAGTCATTCGTCACCATACATATGTACAAATCTAAATCTCGCATGTCATAGGCTTAACGCGGCATAATGGTTAACGCGAGCGTATTCAAAATTACTCAAGCATTAAATACCAAATAATATGAATTATGTTACAATAGTGGCGTTATTCTATGAATGGAATCATAATGAGTAGGCTATAAGTTAGTAAAATTAGCTGGATTATAGGAAAAAAGAAAAAAGATTACTTAATATAATTTCCATAGGCCTATTAGTACACTCAAATGACTCTACATATTTCATTCTATGTACAATCACATATTTTGCTGATTATTTTGAAGAGAACTTGACTGAATGAAGTCGATATACCTTTCATAGTAACACCCTAGAAGTTTCAGTTAACATGCTAAATATTCAGTTTATTTCATCCGTCTGCCAATCAAGGGGGATGGGAAAGTGGGGTTGGGGTTGGGGTTGGGGGAAGGGTGAGGAGAGTGTAAAGGGGTGAGTGAAGGAGAAGGAGGCAGGGAAGGGAGGGGAGCAGGGGAAAGGAGGGAGGCAGGAGGAGTCAGAGCGGGCGAACAGGCCGGCTGTCATGCATGTGGGCAGGGGTGATGGGAGGGAGAGAAGAAGGGGGAACGAAAGAGGGCGGAAGGGAGGGATCGTCGGGTGAGGGTGGAAGGGAGGGATGGGGTCCGGGAGGGAGGGAGGGCGGGAGAGAGGGAGGGAGGGGGGGGGAGAGCTTCACTCAGCAGCAGTGGCGGCGGAGCTGAGGGGTGTGTGCTAGGGGTTGCTAAAGCCACCCATAAAATAATGGGGGGGGGGGGGGTTGAGGGGTGGCTAATAATGTCTTTAGTCCCCCCCCCCTTCAATCGTCCTAGTGTACATTTTTAACCCCGAATTATCACTCAAAATACAGGAGATGACTTTTAAGAGAATCTATTTTAACAAAATTTCTGGTGGAGAACCCCCGCCACCCACACGCAGTGTTGTGTGTACTGTGCATATGTATTTCTATGGTACTGTCACTGTCCACTGACCACGTATTGCTATTGCTCATAAATCTTATATCAACAATATCTAGGAACACATAAGCAGATCACTGATGGCGACAGTCTGTGATATTATTAACCAGGAATTAACACCGTAACTAGACAGATCTTCTGAAATGATCTTGAAAATGTCGATTTACACACGTCCTGATTTGAAAATTTTGGCATAGCAAACCAGTCATTCAAGTGGAAGATTTCTAAAATATTCATTTCATACTCTGTAAATTGACATTTTATAAGAGAAAAATTCTTATTTTCCTGAACAATCTTAACCACGAATTATCACTCAGAAGAGCATCTAACAGAGTAGCTAACTTTCAAAATTTTTTGGGGGAGAACCCCCGGATGCCACACATTAGGGAGCGGGAAGACCCCTCTCTGGCCCACCCCTTTCACACACCCCTAACACGAAATCCTGCATCCGTCTGGAACCACCACCACCACCCCCCACCCCTACCTGCCCTCCCCACCCCCTTGTTGTAGAGCCACTCCGCCACCAGGGAGAATGACAGCCCGCAGCCCGACCCCTCTAATAAGTAGTAATGCTATACGAGTAGGTCTGAGACAAAACTTCCAGGTCAGATTTTTCTCCTCAATCCTGAATATATACAAGTTGCACGCAGGCCTAAATCGAGACAAGCTTCGCTTAATAACGGTCTAGAGCATTAGCCCCCACCTGCATCTGTAATTTTTTGGCTTAAAATATTTGGGCAGGTCATTCACTCAAAACGTTTTCAAAAGGTACCCTCCACAAAACTTCTGTAAAATTGATAAAATATTCGATTTACTCGCATAGCTAATCTAGCCCCATTATACTCTCGTATACTCATTACAAATTCCTGAACTGGAAATAACGCGATCTTAATAATAATAATAATAATAATAATAATAATAATAATAATAATAATAATAATAATAATAATAATAATAATAATAATAATAATAATAATAACTGCCCACCCAGCGTTCATTCACTAGATTTACATTCATGAAATCTGCCTGACCATTGTGGGCTTTGTGGAAATATGTGTGGACTCATTCAGTCGGTCAGTCAGTCAAATTAGTTTCAAAATATTCATCAGAATGCATTATAAAAATAGTGGTGCACTCAATTTTATGCAAATGGTAATGTAGCACGGATCGGCCGGATGGGTACAGACCGTCCCAGCTCGGCTGGGTACAGAATGACCGCTCCGGGTATGCTCCAAGCACGCCCACCCCCTGGGTAGGATAGTACGCGTGTATAGAGCCATATGAGAGAGGTTTCTAGAAACGACTGTGAGATCGCGTCAGAGCTGCCCTGACAACACGTGTCAGCGTTGGGAGAGAATGCATACTAAAGTGTACAGAGTCGGTGCAAAATTACACCATTCTCGTAGTTCTTGGTACGTTTCAGGACCGGAATGAGACGAGGATTCCAAAACTATTTACCTTTTTAAAATCGGACCAGTAATGGCCAAGTTATCCCAAAATGGCTCATTGAAAGTATTTTCAAAATATAACTGGGACGTCGTAATCGTGTGTATGTATTAAATGAATGGGGGAATGCGCCTATCACGTGATAGCGTCCTCACCCTTCCTAGCTGCACGCTGATTGGCTACAGATCGGTCGCTGATTGGCTGGGCGTCCTGCCTCTGAATTCATGAGTAGTATAAAAGGGGCGAAAATCAAGAATCGAGACCACACTTAGGCAAGGGAAAGCAAGTGGTAGGTTGTGTGGCCAGAGCAGTACTAGGCGTGGGCAACTGCTTACTGACTGTGGCTCCCTATTAGTCTATTCGTCTGCGGAGACTTCCCAGCAACTTCAGAATCATGCCATCTCACCTTCCTCATCTGTAATGCAGCATCTACGGTGATTTATTAACTCTTTCCATACCGATGACTAATAGGTACTCATTTAGCTATTGTATTTATTTATTTATTTATTCATTTATTTACAGGTACTGATGACTAATAGGTACCGCCCCGGTCGTCTGCGACTGCATTTTATAGTTTATCTTTTTAACTGTAAATATTATCCTTATTTTTGTGCTTACAACTAACGAGCATCGCGAGGTCTGATGACCTGATTTACTATCACTGCTGTAATAGTTAGTTATGTATATGACAAGCAGCCACCCTAGTTATTTTGTTTTGTTTATATAAAAACTCTAGGACCGGGGTATGATAGGCTATACTATACAGCAACATTAAAACCGCATCACTTTACCCCAGCATCAATTTTACACTGAGGTCACCGTTCATGCTCACATTACGTGAACCTGACATGTGATCGACTAAACCTAGCTATCTTAGCTCAATAGGATAGGTTTAAAGTAGTTAGGGACAATCTTTTTACCAGCTTTCTTCCTCCACTTCGGCATTGAAGGTATTTTCCTGTGACAGAGGCCCGCGCGAGGCACTTTCCTCTCGCAACAATAATATTTTTGTTAGGTGCATAATGGTTTATATTAAACTACATAAGTAGCCTCGTTAGGACGCTCCCTTGCAGGGATACCTCACGGATATATACGGATCGGTGAGGTACCTCTGACGAATCCACGTAAACAAGACACCAACTTAGTTCTATGTACTGTATATTTTCTCTCATCTACTAGCAAACGTGTACCATTGTTTGCATAGGTACTTTTAGATTTATTATCATGTCCAGACTTCTAAACTAAATTATGGACCGCCATACCGGTGACACTAATAGTTGGGATGAAACAGTGAGGTTCAATCTCGGCGGCAATGGTCGCACGGCCCCACTGGAACGTTATTGTTCCACCGGCTCTAGAAATCCGTTGCCCCAAGACCCACAGCTAACCAGTGCTCCCGCGTATCCTGTACATGCAGTGCAATGGAGTGGAGCAGCAGAACGGACGAGCGCATACCTCCGTGAGCTACAGGTGGTGCCCAATGTAGGGCACGAATGAGAAGCAAACCCATACCCACACTCAACACACACACACATTACAGTCTTCTTCATCAGATTGTCAGCACTTCCTCGATATGGAAGAAGCATCATATGATGGGAGAACTGCATGCGTACTCACCGACTATGCACACAATTTCCCCTGTGCGGAACAACCAGCACCGTTTCTACACGAGTATTCGTCGATCAGCGAGGGGACCTTCCGCGATGCCTCGCAGGCGGGTACTCAATACATCAAACTGTTGGATATCCGTGATGGGCACCCAACACCTTTGCCAGATCGCGGTCGACCATGACAAGGACCCCTATGGGGCATACCATCTCTTCATGACCATTATGTTCACTGGCGTCATCACGGTGTGACCAATGGCCTGCACCTCATGCACCATGTCCCGCATCTCCTCCAATACAAACGTCATTGCCTTATTACCCATCAGTACCGGGATACGAATCAGGAGATATGGAACCTCCCTTTCTACAATATTCCAGAAGAACCACATCACACGGCATGCACCACCCCCATCAGTCTCCTGGACCACCTCCATACGATGAACACCCATCACAGCAACCGATAGAAGGCCCATACGTATACACAATACACCTCCACCAGTCCATAGACCAACACCCATCTATGGACCCACATCAGGGCAGTATTCGGTGGAACCAACATATCGCACTCAACATTATCATCGGGAATCACCATCACGGACTCGGTATCAGCGAGAACATCAGCGGGAACAACCACCAACACCACTACCAACACGTAGACCAGCATCCGCGTTCACACCATTCTCCCCAGCACCACCACCCGGGTTCACGCATATAGCACCCTATCATGGCCATGGCCGAATCATTCTCCCTTCCGAATTCAGTGGGGAAAATGATTGGGCCAATTACACGTGCCAATTTGAAATTATTAGCTGCACAAACCAGTGGGTGGATCAGCAAATGGGAGAGTATCTGGCTGTAAGACTGTCGGGAACAGCTCTTCTAGTCCTGGCTGGTTTGGGATCAGACTGAACGCCAATATACATGGAAAGAGCGTTGTTAGAAAGATTCGGGGATGGATCCCTATGTGAAGCAAGTCGTCTGCAGCTCAAAAACTTGCATAGATGAGCTGGGGAGAGCTTGCTGGAATTGGAAAGATGTATTAGGCAACTAGCTATGTGTGCCTACCCCAACACTAATCACGAGGGAGTCACACATCTAGATCTAAACAGAACACCCCACCAGTCAAAATCATGCACCTAGAGGAAGATGGCGTGGCCAGTCCCATCGAGGGGGCCACAACAATGCTGCCGGACATGGGAACCAGCACAACAATAACAATAGACAAAATATGCACGATAGGTTGGAAGAGATTACTAAGCAGATCGCCGCACTCACCCATTTAGTCACCATGCTGCGCAACACAGTCGACAACATGACCAGCAACAAATATGGTAACACCTACACAGCCACCAAACACGTGTTATAGATGTGGCCAGCCAGGCCACTGGAAGGAGCGATATCCAAATCGCCCTCCATCTACAACTCCGACCACGGATCGATGTACACCTAAACCTGAGCCCACGTTAGACTAGAATTGGCACC
Organism: Chaetoderma sp. LZ-2023a; assembly: GCA_034401795.1. Lineage (NCBI taxonomy): Eukaryota > Metazoa > Mollusca > Caudofoveata > Chaetodermatida > Chaetodermatidae > Chaetoderma > Chaetoderma sp. LZ-2023a. The sequence continues at coordinate 77,626,811 of CM067360.1, forward strand.
AATTACCGATTCACTTCAGTGCCCACTCTCACAACCCAGCTCAACTGCAGCCTCCGGACAATAATGTCAGGTGGCCAACACTACAAATCACACTACCGCGACAGTACGTAATTACAACCACCTGGCTTCGTATACGTCAGTAACAATGATGCCCACTGCATCCATGACACCAACAGACACCAACAGTTCCCTCTGTGAGAGGTTGTGACCCCGCAACCTCCATATCTCACAAACCTTCATTCCTATGTAAAATGGCAGTGGTTGGTTGTAGCACCTCCACTGAAACAATGTTTATACACGCACCACAGCCCGCCGCCAATGCACTTAACACCCAGTGCCCCTTGGTGGTATGCAACTTACAAGTCCTGACAGCATCACCCACCATATCCAGCAGCAGTAACAGTGACACGGACTGCAGTCAGCATTCGGCATCATGGATCCGCAAGAAGAAGCATCATCCTAAAGATGGCAAACCGCAGCGCCATCACTGCTTCTTTTGCGCATCCACTAAACATCGAATGATGCATTATCAGAAGTGGCTAACACAGGTAGGCCTTATCCATGACCGCACCTGTTCTGTCCAGACTGCTGTCTACACAAATTCATGGTACACCACACCAGCAGCAACAACACCGCAATTGCTACCCTCAGCTCCGTCATCGCCTAGGCAATCACAGCAGCGGCGACGACGGGTTGGTCCCTTCATCACTCAGCCACCAATAACACTCAAAAGGAGACAGACTATATACAGGATGATACTGAACCAAAAGAAATTCCTCAAGCAGTATCATTGGAAACCCTTCCACAAGCACACCGCAAAGTAATATATAACTGTGTGCTTGCCTGTTTAGTGGTGTTTCAACCAGTGCCACCATAGACACTGGGGCTTCCATCACCGCTTTCAACAAGCGCTTGTATAAGAGCAACCCACCTCATAAAAAGCCACCTGCTTAGGCCTACAAACATATTTTTACAAACAGCTACCAGAGCCGATGTTCCTGTGGCTGGTATGGTAAACCTCATAATACAGACAGAGGAAATGCAATTCATACAGCAAGTTGTCATTGCCTCTATTCAAAACGATGCCCAGCTAGGTTCTGACTTCTTCAGTGCCAACGAGGCTGGCATACATTGCAGACAACAGGAATTAGACATACAGAGGAAATCTTATGGGCCACCGCACCACAGTTAGGAAGCAACGCGCGCGCGCGCACGCACGCACGCACGCACGCACGCACGCACGCACGCACGCACGCACGCACGCACGCACGCACGCACGCACGCACGCACGCACGCACGCACGCACGCACGCACGCACGCACGCACGCACGCACGCACGCACGCACGCACGCACGCACGCACGCACGCACGCACGCACGCACGCACGCACGCACGCACGCACGCACGCACGCACGCACGCACGCACGCACGCACACACGCACACACACACACACACACACACACACACACACACACACAGCTATGCTGGAACCCGACCCTGATTACATGATCGCCACACAATGTGCCAGTCCATGGGGAGTTCATTGTGGCCATCTGGTGGATGTGATATGACTGGAGACACCGCTACCGCACCTACACCAGCAACAACTTCTGATGATTTACCGGAACATATGCATGACATATATCCGTGACGTACAGAAAATATTATATAACTATCGCAAATGTTTCTCAGCCGGAGACATGGATCTGGGGGAAACTCATCTCGTGTGACACGCCATCAAGACCGGAAACACCTGACCCGTTCGACAACCCATACGACGTCTTCCCATTCACAAGGAGGCGGAAGTACATCAACAAGTAAGGGACCTGTTGCGGACAGGCATTATAGAGCCTTCAGCATCCCCCTGTGCCAGTCCCATTGTACAAGCAGGCAAAAAGGACGGATCTTTGCAGTTTTGTATAGACTACCACCGCCATAATGATCTTAGCATCAAGGATGTGTATCCGCTACCGCGGATCAATCAGCCTTAGATTCCTTGTCCGGAGCCAAGTGGTTTTGTACCTTTGACTTGGCTAATGGGTACTGGCAGGTGGCCATGGATGAGGCTGACAGGGAGAAGACCGCATTTATCTGTAGAGATGGTCTTTTCCAATTCCGCAAGATGCCCTACCGCTTGTGCAACGCTCCTGGAATGTTCGAGTGTCTCATTGAGCAGGTATTAACAACCCTGCAGTAGGAGATCTGTCTCTGTTACATCGATGACGTAATCGTCTTTGGCTCTTCGTTTGAGCAGACTCTGTCCAACTTGGACACGGTCTTAATGTGGTTTATACCGCCAAACTCAAGCTCAAACCCAGAAAGTGTCATCTTTTCAGACAGAGCATCGAGTTCCTGGGACACATCATATTCGGCGATGGAGTAGCTACCCAACCTTCCAAAACTAAAGCAGTAGCAGAGTGGCAAACTCCCACTTCAGTCACCGAAACCCGGAGTTTCCTTGGTCTCTGCCAGTACTATCGTCGATACATCCATCACTTTAGCAAGATTGCATCACCATTATTCCGAATCACCGAAAAGGATCGACTATTCGAGTGGACGAGTGAGTGTGAAGGTTCATTCAGGACGCTGAAGGAACATTTGACAACCGCACCAGTTCTTGCTCATCCCAACCATAACCTCGATTTCATCTTAGACACTGATGCATCTGCTGATGCTATATGTGCAGTTCTATCTCAGGTCACAGAAGATGGAACGGAGCAGGTACTGGGTTATGGTTCGCGTACTCTAAACAAAACGGAGAAACATTACATGACCACTAAGAGGGAATTATTAGCTGCAGTGTATTTTGACATTTTCTGTATGGGTGCCCATTTACAATACGTACAGATCACGCCTCACTATGCTGGCTCAGAAACCTAAAAAATCCAGATGGCCAGGTAGCGAGCTGGCAGGAATCCATGCAGGCCTTTAACTTCAAGCTGCATGGAAATTCTGATGCCTTGAGCAGATATCAGGCTTGAGGATGAACAAGAAGTGGTCATCACCGTAACACATACAACACAGCCATCTCCTGTGTTCCCTGAACTGCGGTGTGCAGAGTGGGATCCATAGACAGTTGCTCACGAACAAGCAACAGACGCGCAAACATGGAATATATATACACATGGATCCAGGAGGGTTTGCGTCCTCCTAAGGAATCTGTTAACCCATTTTCCGTGACAGTCAAATATTACTATCAAAGGTTTGGGGAATGTCATATGCAAGGTGGCATCCTCTACATTAATAACCAGATGGTGATTCCTGAGCGTTATCATGTGATCATCCTAGAACAACTTCACGACAACGCTGGCCACTTGGCCTTTGAGCATACAGCGAATCGCATCAAACAGAGGTTGCACTGGATCAGGATATGCGATAGTGTGAAGGCATGGGTTGCCAAATGTGTCCCGTGCCAAAGACGCGCTGTTGGCCAGCACCATTACGCACCCTTACAAGTTAAAATTGTTGGTGCACCATGGGAGCCAGTGGCTATTGATGTGCTCGGACCCTTGAATACGATGGATGAAGGAAACAAATGCATCCTCGTATTGCAAGATTATTCTATGAAGTGGGTAGAAGCATTCACTTTGCCGGATCAAGAGGCATCCACAGTAGCAGAGGTCCTGACTAGCAATGTGTTCTGCTGCTTCGGTATGCCCTGTGAATTGCATTCCGACCAAGGAAGTAATTTTGAGAACTGGCTGATCTCTGAGCTCTGCAAATTGTACCACATAGTCAAAAGAAGAACTACTCCCCACCCCATTCCAACTTGCGTCTCTAATCTCCACACCATGTTCGGACATCACACGTCCCATCCATTTCACACTCCACTCGTCATCTGTTGACTGTCAATCTTCAGATATGAGAGAGTCAGCTGTTACAGAGATGGCATCCCCCACCCCAGTCATTCCTGCTGGTCATGGGCATGGAAGCAGCCTGTTGAGCAGGCTCTCGGCTCGAATATTCCCGGTACTTAAAAACTATGACAGAGTACCAACCATCGTGTAACGGGAGATGACCATCCCCATCCAAAGGGCATCGCCGACCACAACCGGCCTACCAATCCCGCCATGAGCAGTCAGAACAGCATACCAAGACACAAAAGGCCAGGAGCATACAAAACACACTTGCTCACAAGGCTGGATATGTCAACTCATCATTGCGCGAACACCACAAGCACACCGGTTATAGGGAGACCATAGCAGGAACATTCAGCATCATCAACAACAATCGTTAAGCATTCACCTAGCGTTTTATAAATCAAAAAAGTTAGTGCCACCTTTTTCTGTAACATTCCCTACCACACGTATGCGGGGAGCTATCACTTCCCACAACCCGACTTTTCCGCAATAACAACAGACTCGGCATTCACCAGCTTGGAAACCTGGATATGCCCAATCCGCATTATGCCAGCGTTACACAACACCCCCGACTTCCCTACATCAGATCACCACCATCAACAACATGAGTCAACATTTTCTGCAAACACCTTCTTATCCTGTATTCACAATCTCCATACGACGGTATTGTAATTGTAAAACTGAGGCAAGCATTTTCCGAGCTGTATTGTGATAATTAAGTCTGGTCTAGGTAGGGATGAGGCTAGTCCTACCCACAGAGGAGGATGCTTGGCAGCCCATCTACCCGGAAAATGCAGTTCAGCTTCACGAGATCAGTAGACTTGATTTCCGCAGGACATGGAACTGTTTAAACCAGATGATCAATTACAGTCAGCGATACTGTCCTAATTTTGATTAAGAACATGACTGTTCTACTGCGTATACAAATCATTAGCACACGGGTTGGTGAAGCAGCATGAAAACTTGAACAGTATAACATAATGGAGAATTTCAAATATTCTCTTACCTACATATTCCTGTAGTTCGGATCAAGCTGGGTACGCGCCGCCCATCCTGGATTCGTTCCCTGAACATGCCCCCCTGGGTAGATCCATAAGTATATATGAGCCTATGGGAGAGATCACATTATAAAAACGACTAAGTTCGTTAAAGCGCATAATATCAAATACTTTAGATAAATCGATAATAATTCCAAGAATATGTTCTTTTTTGTCCAATGTATTTACTATCTTTTCCATCATATCTATAAGAGCTAACATTGTGGAGTGTTTTTCCCGAAAACAGTATTGTGGCTGGTAAAGGATAGAGTTTTTATTTAAGTAATTGGTTAGCCTGTTATAATAGAGTCTTCCAAGAGCTTCTAGAACAGTAGTAGTACTGAGACTGGCCGATAGTTAGTGAAGTCAGAGGAGTCATTTGCTTTTGTAAATTGGGGTTACACATGCAGTTTTGAGTCGTGATGGAAAGATGCCTTGTATTAGTGATAGGTTGCAAATGTAATTTAGTGGAGTTATTATAGCTTGCATGCAATTTTTGAATACCGCCCACTTAAAGTTAACAATTCCTGCACTTTTGTTAGGATTAATTTGCATTAGTATCTTTGAGATCTCCTCTGGATCAGTAGGGTTGAGAAAGATTGAGGATTGATAATTGCCTGAGAGATAATCTCGCATGCTAGGACTTGCATTGGTGTTAATTTTCTTGGATAATTCTGGGCCAATGTTAATAAAATATTCATTAAACTTGTCAGTAATTTCTTGATTATCAGTAATGACTTTGTTGTTGTATACAAATTTGGATCCTTCTGTTTTACAGTTCTGTTTATTCAGCAGTGTCTTTATCAGTTTCCAAGTCTTTTCTATGTAACTTTTATGCTCTGTGAATTGACTTTGGAAGTAATTTGTTTTTGCATTTCGCAGAATTTGATTTAATTTGTTTAGATATTTCTTAGATTGCATTTCATTGAATTTAGTAGGAAATTTGATATAATTTAGGTATGGACGGTTTTTCTTATGGCAGGCAGTGATCAAACCCTGCATCAGCCAAGGTTTAGTCAGGGTTAGTTTTGAATCTTTTAACAGTTTTGAGTGGGAAACAGTTTTCATAGACGTCAGTGCATAAAGCGTGGCAGTTAATGTAGCGAAAGATGAAGAGGAAGAAGATCTGGACTCATAGGACTTATCCTTTCATCCAGTATCAACATATGGTACTATGGTAATACAGTGATTCCTCTGAGGCGATATAACCCGATATTCTTAACTAGATCAAATTTTGTGAGGAACTTTATCGAATGCTTTGGTCTAAAGATAACTACATTTTAACAAATAAGCAAGGAAGCACTGGGACTATAAACATGTCTGAAAATAGACCAGACCCTGTACCACGTAAGGAATTTTGGGATGTTGGCTGAAGACGGAATAAAGAAATTGGTTGGGAATACACTCCTTGTTTAGCGGTGATCTTAAAGGGTGAGTCCCAGAGGCGGAATTTACACAACAAGAACAAGAAAAACCTTGTTCACCTTCACTAAAACTATTTTTTAAGGATAAATTTAGCTGAATTTCAAAATTGTAATGCTGTTTGTCTTCAACATTAGCTCGATATGATAGACTGCAATGAAATCATGACACTTGCCTGATTCTATTTAAATAGGAGTGATAATACTGGTAAATACAATGTGTCTTATATTTCCGTGACTTCAAATTCAATTTTCAAATTCAAATTTATCAAGGTTCAAGGTGAAGGTTATTTGTTTTAATATGAAAATAGGCGTTGCCTATAAGCGAACGCAGACACCATTTATTGCTTAAATAAATAGGACGAATGGCATTATCGTCAATCTCTCCCCCTACCAGGCTTTTTCCGGGTATCCAGTCAGCTCGTCCTAAATACATCCCGTCCTAAGTACAACTCGCCCTACTTCTAAATCGCCCTAGTTCAACTCGTCCCAAGGAATGTTCATATATGAATATACGTGGTTATATTATTCAGGATAATAGAGCTCTGATATTATGTGATTATCAAATAACATTGTATTAATTTAAGATCTCGCAGCTATCCTGATAGACTTACACATTTGAAAGACTTACACATTTGAAGCTCCAATCATTATACTATCGACGTGCAAGGGGGGAGATGATTGAATCATACAAACTTCTACATAATATTTATACTATTCAAAGCCAGTATCTTGAATTAGATAACAAAGCCAAAACCTGTGGTCATAGCCTGAAATTATCCAAAAAGCGAGCAAATAAAACCATAAGACAGCATTTCTTTTCAACTCGTATCACCAACAACTGGAATGGGTTACCTGAAACTGTCGTAAATTCCCCAAGCTTAAATAGCTTTAAAAACCAATTATATATATATTGGACTACCTTTTGGTATATACAAGAACCTATGCACAACAGGTGCTCTGCAGTAAACATTGCCTATCTTAGAAACTTATAAGGTGCAATGCATTTACTGTATTATCTACCTACAGGCTAAGATTCAAGATTCAAGATTTCAAGATTCAAGATTATTTATTCATTAATTCCAAGGTAAACGAATTCACAAATCATACCAGGTTGTCTGCCCAAGGCATTGCCTATAGTTATGGCGGACACCTTATACACATATATATAGGTATATATAAATTAGACAAGACAGTACTTACACAAACAATTATAAATTCAGACATTACATTTACTACTTCCTTATTAACCCTTTGGCCCTTGATCCACATAAACAGTTTAAATTTCAAAGAGAAAAATATGTCAATTCGCGGGTCAAGAGGAGACCACCCCTTCCCCCCCCCCCCCCCCCCCCAGAGTTCACAGCCGGTTCAATTATCTTGTCAGTCATTACAGTGGAAAGAAAAACTCCTGGAGTGGGCCTCTCAGTCCGCGAACCAACATATAATACTGTAACAGGGTGTGTGTAAGAGTTAGTCACTTGGGTTATTATTATTATTATTATTATTATTATTATTATTTAGCGATACATATGGGTAGTAAATAAGGACAAGACAGTTACGTAACAAACAAGCACAGAACATAGTCAAGTTCATAATATACATGGATGTCTATGATTATAGATACAACAATAAACATTTATATATTTTTGGGGGAGGGTACTTTTACTTATAATGATGATATACTGTTTACAGGATGCTGGCTAATGGGGAGCATCCTTGGACAAGGGAATGGGGATGGAGGGGGTGGGTGCTCATTCTCCTGCTCGTCCTGTAGTTTGTTACTATGGTAATTGAAATTATTATTGGATATAATAGCAAGTGGAGTCATCTAGTCATAATTCTAGTAGTAGTAGTAGTAATAGTAGTAGTAGTAGTAGTAGTAGTAGTAGCATTCTTTACCTTGTTTTGTAGACGAGTCGGGCCATTTTTGAGCTGTACTGCATGAGTTCGATAATGCTAGTATGTGTTAATCAAGTGGTTTTTTATTGTTTTCTTGCAGAATTTTGTTGATAGAATTTTCTCACGTGTTTCCTGTTTTATGTTGTTCCATAGTTTAGTGGCTGCAAATGATATTCGGTGTTTTCCTATGTCTGTCCGTGTGTATTGCTCATGTAGTTTATGTCTGCTTCTAGTGTTATGTTGGTGGATGTTAATATTGTTTATAAAGAAGGGGGCTATAGATTTGGGTAAAGTGTCGTGGTGGAAGTTTTTGACAATAGTTAGCATTTGAGATTTTCCTATGTCGGTGAGCTTAAGCAATTTTTCTGCTTTGAACATGTTTTGGCCCTCTGCTGGCCTAGAAAATAGTTTGATGCTTTTTTTTTGGAGACTTTGAATTTTGGATATTCTGTTTTTGTAGGTGTTAGTCCAAACAGCGTTGCAGTAAGTGAGGTGCGGGAGGATCAAGGTGCTGTACAGTGTTTTAACCGTGGCCTGTGTCATATATGGTTTTAGTCTTTGGATGACACCTATTCCTCTTGCTACTTTTGCAGTAACTGTTTTGATTTGTTTGGCCCAGGTCAAGTTTTTATCTAAATATACTCCTAGGAACTTTGCATAAGGGGCCTCTTCAATTTCCTTATTGCTAATGTACAATTTTGGAACCTCTTTATTTATTAATTCTCTAGATTTTGAAAATAACATATAGTTTGTTTTATCCACATTTAGTGATAATTTATTTAGTGAAAACCAGTTGGTAATTTCTTCCATTTCCTTATTTACATTTTTATATAATGTAGCTATGTCTTCATCAGAGCAAAAGGCATTGGTGTCATCAGCAAATAGTATTAGTGACATATGTTTGCATATGTTAGGCAGATCGTTCATATACAAGAGGAACAGCAGAGGGCCAAGGATGGACCCCTGAGGGACACCGCAAGTTAGTCTCCTATTTTCAGAGCAAGTTGCATTGAACTGCACACATTGCGTTCTGTCACTTAGGTAACTTTCAAACCAGATGAGTGCACTTCCTCGGATTCCATAATACGCAAGTTTTTCCAGTAGGATTTTATGATTGATAGTGTCGAAAGCTTTTGAAAGATCCAAAAAAATGCCTATTATGTGCTTTTTCTTTTCAATTGATTCTATTCTTTTTTCTGTCATTTCAATTAGTGCTAGCATTGTTGAATGTTTTTCACGGAATCCGTATTGTGATGTATAGAGGATTGACTTTTTATCTAAGTAGCTGATAAGCCGATTGTACATAAGTCGTTCCATTAATTTGGAGAAAAGTGGAAGTATTGAGACAGGTCTATAGTTTGTGAAATTAGATGAATCCTTTGCTTTGTATATAGGTGTTACTCGTGCTGCTTTTAATTTTGATGGAAATATGCCTTGAGTGAAAGATAAGTTACAGATGTGGTTAAGGGGTATTAGTAGCGCTAATGTGCAGTGTTTGAAAATACTCCACTTGAAACCATCCAAGCCAGCACTTTTTGCAGGATTTAGTTTGTTAAGAATGATAGAAATTTCTTCATTTGTGACCGGGTTAGCGAAAAAAGAGGATTGATAGTCGCCTGTGAGATAATCACTATATTTATTAGAGGATGTTGAATTGATTTTATCTGAAAGTGTTGGCCCTATATTAACAAAATAGTCATTGAATCCTGTTGCAATTTCTAAATCATCAGTTATTATCTTGTTATTATAAAGAAATTGTGTTTGTTGCGCTTTGCAGTTATTTTTATTCAAAAGTGATTTAATTATTTTCCATGTTTCATTTATGTCATTCTTGCATAGTTCAAATTTGTTATGGTAGTAAGTTTTTTTTGCTGTTTTGATTATTTGGTCCAATTTGTTTCTGTATTTCTTGAATTTCTGTTCATTATGCTTTGTTTGACATTTGATAAACTTCAAATAAAGATTATGTTTTTTATGACAGGCAGCTATCAGTCCAGTTGTTATCCATGGCTTAGTCGAGTTGTGTTTAAATTTCTTCTTTTCTTTCATGGGAAAGCTGTTTTCGAAGATGTGCGTGCAAATTTCATGGAACTTGGTGTAGGCACTTTCGCAGCACTGTATGTCTGTTACGGCATGCCAATCCACCTCAGACATGTATTTGTGGCCTATCAAGGTAGTATATTATAAGTAAAAGTATTAATCACATAATATATGCTCAATAATCCCGAATAATATAATATAACTACGTATATTCGCATATGAACACTAATTGGACGAGTTGACCTAGGACGAGTTAGAAGTAGGGCGGGTTGTACTGAGGACGATCTTATTATATACGGCAGAATCTCAAGTTGTCAGATGCTTTTAAAAATAGATATTCCAAGAGTTCTGGCTATATTACTATTCGTACCTATCTGTAATGGATAATGGATTACATAGGGCTGAAATAGTAATAGGCCCTATATAGATTCGACAGAATTTCTAATCTATAAACCATCCAATTCAGCATCCATAATCTGTCATCATACTTTTATTTTAGCCACTATGAGATGTTTCAAATCTGAAAGATGAAGAATATTTGACATAATATTCTTTCATCTTCAAGATTGTAAACGATACACAGCATTGAATCAAGAGCTAAGAAATCTTATTTAGCTATGTACGAATTTAGGTATAGGCCCATACGAATCAAAATCTACTATGAAAATTAGACTTTGAATTATTTTCAGATGTTCTAATTTTATAAACAAAATTTCGAGTGACAAAGCAGGGCAGAATTACGTCTAAAAGAGTCTGGGTCCAAATACAGACTGATCTCGTATCTAAAGCCAATACTACATGAAAATCGAAGTGGACATAACGTGCTTTCTCATTTGGTTCAAAGACAGACAATCCTGTGCCATTGTTGGAAGTACTGTATTCTTTCTGTTGCTATAGCCTGTCCATTAGTGATGTGGTTTCCTGTAATTATGTGGTGTGTTATTTCATGTCTTAGTGGGAGTTAGTTGTCTTAGCGCCGAAACTGTGAATTTTATTTTGAACTCCCACGGTCGCAGTTTATTCATTGATTTTTGGAATATTACTGTGATTGCTTGTCTTAGTGGACCACATGCATTTGTTATTGTGATTGGTTGTCTTAATGGACCACATATAGAAATTGCGACATCAACAAAGTCGCCCATTCATTAAAGATTTAAAAAATACTTTTCATGAAAGCTGTGCAAAAAATGAATGGTGGTGTGGCTCTTTAAGAGACTTAGTCAAGAGATTAACTGTGGCCCATAATCAGAACTGGAAGAGTAATGTGGGCAGCAACACCACTGCTGAAAACTATTGCTGAATCTTTGACGGCAATGATTTTCAGTGATACTATCCTCCAAATGAATACCAGTTACCATGATCAATTAAACTAGGTGTCACCAAATATGGGCTTGTCCACACTAAACTGTATTTGATGAACGATTTCGGGTCTACATTTGAATTGTTAATTTCGATGATAAAGACCCAATTAATTTTCCTGTTCTTATCATTTCCAAGTTGAAGGTATCTCAGAGAGATAATTACAGATAAAAAAAGTTAAATGAGTGCAGAATAAAATTATTTTCATTCAACTAACAGCCACAAATATGAGTGAAATTAGAGCGGGTAAGTGTGACATGAGAATGAGCCAATTTTCAGAGTGCTAAAGAAGCATTTTAAATGAGTTATTTTGGATTTCAGCCTAACCATTTTAAAGAAAAAGACATTGCTTTCTATGAATATGCTCATTTTTGTCATGATTTACAGGAGAAAAACTTTTTATTTCACTTCAAAGTTGTGTGTTATGGTCGTGATGCATTCCGTCAAAAATTAGTATAAATCTCACTTTAGCTTAGTTGCTATTCCTTACCTGTATGGCTGTACTTTTCTATCCAAATACTATCTCTTATATCTTTTGTTCATTCACTGCCACTTGGATAGATTTGATTATTGCTAGATTATGTTTAAATTATGATAAAAAATTAAGTGGTCAACTTTCTGTCAATAAATCACAACCGTAACAGCGGACAAGAAATCCATAAATTTATAGCACAGCTCCAGGACATAAGAAGCAAGCATCACGTGATGGTGTAAAACCGGTCATGTGACACGCCGAGCCTTTTGTTTTTACGGTGATGAGAAAACAATGGCGCCAAAGCTAAGGTAAGAAATGTTCCGTCAACTTTCTGTCGATAAATGACAACCGTAACAGCGGACAAGAAATCCATAAATTTATAGCACGGCTCCAGGAAATAAGAAGCAAGCATCACGTGATGGTGTAAAACCGGTCATGTGACACGCCGAGCCTTTTGTTTTTACGGTGATGAGAAAACAATGGCGCCAAAGCTAAGGTAAATGTTCTGTCAACTTTCTGTCAATAAATCACAACCGTAACAGTGGACAAGAAATCCATAAATTTATAGCACGGCTCCAGGAAATAAGAAGCAAGCATCACGTGATGGTGTAAAACCGGTCATGTGACACGCCGAGCCTTTTGTTTTTACGGTGTTGAGAAAACAATGGCGCCAAAGCTAAGGTAAGAAATGTTCTGTCAACATTTTTTACTCCATGTGACGACCAAAACATTCGTCATGACCACGCAAACTATGCTTCCTTTAATGAATAGTTCCTATATATATTTTTTAAATCTACAGTAGAAATCGATAACCTCACGATTTTATGTCCATATTTAACTCTTGAGCATAGGTCACCGAGTTCGAGACATCAACTACCGTCGCAAATGTAACCTGGACCTTGGTGGTCGTGACGCTTGACGCGCAGTTTTCTCAATCAAAAATCATGACCACAACTCAGAACTGTGTCATGAATAACGGCCATACCGTCGGACGATATATTTCTTTATTTCTCAGAATTTATTGTGTTTATCGCCCTCAAAGCTATATGAAACGAGGATACTAGTTAAAGTTTGCATTATTCAAATCTGCACAGGTTTTATAAGGTTGTTATAGTTTCATCCATAATGTTATTGGGCCCATGCAGTCTGTTTTGGACTCATCAGCACGTTAACAGACCACCTGAACGTGGACCAACAGGAACGGTTTTTAACAGTTCAAGATATGGTTTGAAAGTTCATTGTACATCTAATCGGTTTAAAAAAAATAGAAAATGTCCTCTTCTTTATATCGTAAAAAACTTAGGCAGCAAGCTATTTCTAAAATCAAAGAGCTGTATTTAGAATGACAAACAAAATGTGTTGCTTCATTCAGCTTAACCCCTTCAGTGATGAATTTCCTTTACCATCATCTTTACATGAAAGGTGCTGTTAGGAATATAATTTGACTGGAAGCCATTGCTGTACATGTACAACTTCATGCATGATATATTGTGACAGTCAATGGCGATATTGTGCAACCCTAGTGGAAGGGATGCTTCCTTGGAAAACCATTCTGCCAATTGTTTCAGCTTGTAGAATAAATTACTCTTTGTATGAATTCCAAACCACATAATCACGTATAATATGTTAGTACAAAACAGCAATGTTAAAAACAATTGCAAATTTGAACAAAAGGCAGTAAAGAACAGTATTAAAATTCAAGCAAAGCAAGCTGATAACATACTGAAGTCGCAACGGGAACATTCTTCCATACTGTTTTCTTTAATTTTGATCATGTTGCTTGCCATTTATTTATATTAGCATGGCTTCTGTTGTTAGTTCTTTCAAAAGAATGATTTACTGATTGATAGATGCGCCAACTTTACTCTATATTCTTATCCTGTTAACGAAATCGTTCTGTCAGTGTCAAACATCGCAACCGTAACGACCTTCTTTCGTCAAATGTCAACATCGCAACCGTAACAAAAATTTTCAATTCCTGTATTAATTTCTTCTTGTTGTGTTTGCAATCGATTCCCTGCATAATAAGAAGCTATTCAGTTTTCTCGAAGAGACTTTTCTTGTGTGCAAGATTGATAATTGAATAAAAGAATAGAAGTTTGTCAAAAATATGAACATCACAACCGTAACCCCCCTCAATTTGTCCTGCAAAGCGTTGCAAAATTACTCAAAAGTTAAATTTAATGCCTTAATCTTATTCCATGGTATGTAACTTTTGTTTTGTAGCATAAAGGGTTACTTTGGTCGCTTTTCAAAAGATAGTCTCTCATTTTTCATGGTCAAAATCACAACCGTAACTTTCTGACAGCATCTGATATTCTGTTGATTTTTACGCTTAATCCACAAATTACTATCTTCTTTTGATTTTTTTCAGTAGATAAAGTCATTTTCCTTAACAGAAAACATGTTTAACTTTATTCATACCCATTTCTAAAATCTGACTTTCATGTCACACTTTTGGTCACTTTAGTGTGGACAAGCCCATATAGAAAATTGTAAATAATCATAATAACAACAAAGTTTAACATGTTTGTAAATATGTACTTTAATATTGTATATACATGTATATATTATGTATAATAGATATCCAGCAACTGAAGGCCCTAGGGGGGACCCGTTATTGTAACTGACTATGTTACCTTCTATAAATAAAGATTATTATTATTATTATTATTACACCTTTTACTAACTAAGAGATGGCAACAACTTTCGGGTAGGGAACTACTACTGGACAAAAAGGATGGCGGTTATTTAACACTATCAGATTATCTATCTTAGCTCGTAAATGGAAATGACAAATTTATTATGATTTAGGGAATTTCCTGATGAGTATAGCGCCGTATTCAAGTCAAATTAGTTTCAAAATATTCAAAAGCCTACAACCACAATCTGCTGGCACGTGGTGGCTCAGATGAGGATGGATATGAGCGTTGCCTTATATAAGAGTGGCGACGACGATGGAACTCATGGATGTGATGAAACATTCCGTTTCCAGGTGAACTACGGATGGATAAATGTTTGAATGGCGTTCATTAAATAACAAACAAACACAAACGACGTTTAATCTATACGAAGTAACTTGTATTTACAAATTATGTCTATTATGAATTAATTATGTTAGAAAAAAATTGTCAAAACGTTACTTTACAATAGAAAGTCAGCCGGATATACCACCTCCGATGGACATGAAGAAAATGTAATAACTACATACATTATAGCTCAGAATTATAACATGTTTCCAAAACAAAAACAGACAGCTGTAGTAGATACTACAATGGACCTTTCCAGTTTTAGCTATAACCCGCCCATCTCTATCTAAGCTCCACCGATCGATGGATCTCTGAACTCCATGACTATCAATTCCCAGAAAACTATACAGGTAGTCTGTTGAATATTTTGAAACTAATTTGACTGGGTACTGTTGGTGCCATGCTGCCTATGGCAGCAACACCACCAAGTCAAATTAGTTTCAAAATATTCAACGGTATGTTTATTAAATAGCAAAGACATACAATTCGTACAATGTGTCAGACTATTAAGCATTAAAGATGGGCTTAATCGAATCATTCATGGCGTCATGATTATAACGTCAGCATACACGTTGCATAATTGATTATGACATCATATGATTGCGTGAGGAAATGGATTCATGAATTGTGAATACGAAATAAGAAATGTCTTGTTGAATATTTTGAACAGAATTATTGTTATCGTAATATTCAACATTACTATATACACCATTCAACATTACTATATATACACTTATTATCATTTATATTAGTAATTATACGATGAACAAAAAGCAAAGGTACAATATCAATTAAGCTTCCATGTCGAACTTAGATATATCATTCATGATGTAATTGATTAGGACATCATATGATTGATCGATAGATTGGATGCATTTATTAGTTATTTAGCCGGTGGAATCATGTTAACCCTTTAATGACTGAATTTGTTGAAAAAATTAAAATATTTACTTATTAAATGCCCAATTGCAGGCCAAGAGAATACTATTTTTGAAAATCTACCATTGAAATGACTGGCTCGGTTATCGAGCCAGTCAGTCATTTCAGTGGTAAATTTTCAAAAATAGTCGTCTCTTGGCCTTGCAAATGGACATTCTCCAAGACCATGGCAGAGGTCGGTTTTGGCCGGCTTCATCCTTAAAGGGTTAAAGGTGCACATTCACACCAGAATGACAGGAACCTACGACTGAATGGCCAAGTTTCACAGACAATTCTCTCTCAAACTGTAGGAGGTGCTGCAGCGACAAGAATCTTGAGACGGGCGGATGTAATGAAAACATATTAACTATATACAGTACAGCTCAGAAATAACTGTTTCCAAAACAAAAACAGAAAGCTATGTAGATAAGTTCGTCACGAACGCTTAATCGACTGGATGAATTGTACTACTTTACTATTTAATAAATATGCTGTTGAATATTTTAAAACTAATTTGACAGGCTACAGGACTCAGTCAAGTTATTAATTATACGATCGACAAATAGCAGAGGTATAATATCAATTAAGCTTCCGTGTCGGACTTAGATACACCATTCATGATGTAATTTATTATGATGTCATATGATTGATCGACAGATTGGATTCATCAACTAGTTATATAGCCGGGTATATAATCATGTTAAAAGTGCTATCAAACTGGTATCGACAAAAACGTTATTCTGGAGCCATTAAATTAGCACATTCGTCCAGAAGCTTCTTAGCATCTTTGTTTGACAGCTGACTGGCACGATACGCCTCCAATGCTGCTCACATCTTCTCTTGTGATTTTCTGTATGCTAGTCTCTGCCTTCTGGTAGGGTTTCACGATTATTCACTTTTCATAATCGCGATCATACGATTAATCATGAACTATATTAACTACGTCAATGCTGCTTAGAGGACGGTATTATGCTACTGCAGATTGTAAGATTATGGGTTAGGCACATAGGTATGCATACATGGACAGAATACCCCAGTTGCTGATTGCAAACAAAGGAATGTATGAAGATTTTTCTAGACGGAAAACGGAAGGTAACGTATTTCGTTTAATTGTAGCCTATGCTCTAATAGAAGTCCACCCCCTAACTTTGAGCTCCAATGATTTCTTAGCAGTTTCAAAACGGCAAAACTCTGTATTAGAAGCCCACACGCGTGTATAATAATAACAATCGTGTCACAGGGTGTGTCTACTTAAGACAGATCTCTCCTTATAAATATATTGTACGGCCAAATTTATGTACCAAACAAGTACGGGAGAAAATGCGCATCAATTTTGTGACGCCGATCAACAAATTGAATTATTACGAACAACAATATAGCCGGCTTAAGTTGGCGAGCCAGTGGATCTTTTGCGATGGGAGGCGGCGTGTTCTCGCGAGATATTATACGCTAACGGGAGTTTATCAAACGGGTATCCATTATTCAGATCAGTATAATATGCAGTTCCTATCGTGCAATGATAATATATAGAAATTCCCGAGTTCCGAGTCCCCGATTCCAGAATATTTATATCCGAGTACTCGCTCTAAAATAAACTTCAATTGGAGGCGAATCACATGATTTGTATTTTATTCGTGACGCCATTTTATATCTAATTGTGGATTAATTTTGATGTAATAAACTACCTTTATTAAAGGATACGCAATATTTAGGCGCTCAAATCAAATAATTTCACTTCCCCGGGGATGTTTTGAGGTATACATTAAACATAGGCGTAGGCGGTGAGAATTTTTTTGGGGAAAACCGTTAGCGCATAACTATTCAGAGAATGGGGAATGCGGGTTAAGCGTGTGTGATTACAACAACAATGACAAATAGCGACCAAGTGAACAATCTTTATTCATCTAAAACTAATCCTGAGTCAATACAAACAAATCAGTTATTTATTTATTTAGTTTATTTAATCATTCACACATTCGGCTGATAGCCGGATGTTTGTTTCCATGCTTGGTAACGCGAACAGAGTTTCACAAGCGTAAAAGTGTCTTGACAAAAATTTCAACATGGCGATTATACGATTATTTCATTTTATAATCGTCCACGATCATTTTGAATTATATAATCGCGATTAATCGAATAATCGAAAAATCGTGCAACCCTACCTTCTGGTCAACTGCTCGCCATGGACAAGGCACATCTGCAAATTTACACCCTTGGCAATGCCATGGAGTAGTTCTACAAGTACGTAAAACTGTAGGTTAGCACGCTTTGCTGCTCTGTTCAGCATCGCATGCCAACCCTCAACGTCATTATTGGTGCTTAAAATGTTGATTATATACACTCCACGACTGTGTCGTCCATGTTCTGTTAATGATTAATGTCACATGATTCACAGAGTAGACCTTGCTGTCTACTGCTCACTGGCTTACCACAGTCAATACACAAATCAACCATCTTAAGCTCTTAACATTAATTTATTTACACGGAACTAAAACTGAACTAACATCACCACAGGGTTCTGTTTTGGGACCACCTCTTTTCATAATATATATCAATGATCTTCCTGATGCAGTTAACTGTGGTTCTGAAATGTTCCTGTTTGCAGATGACACAAAAATCTTCAGATCAATTTTTAATCCAACAGACTGTATTTCACTGCCAAAAAACATAAATTTCATGTGCTCATGGATGGATGATTCATTATTAAAACTTCACCCAGATAAATGCAAATATATGCAAATCTCTACCGAAAAAACAGAACCACACTCCTATACAATGAACTTATGCAGCCATACTTTAACATACTCCCCTGCAGAAAAAGATATTGGTGTAATAATCGATGAAATGCTAAATTTCGACCAGCACATAAATGAAAAGATAAACAAAGCAAACCAAATAATGGGATTAATCCGATGTACGTTTAGCTATATAGATAAATATAATTTTACCCACCAATTCAAGGCCCTCAGTAGACCACATATTGAATATGCTAATGTTGTCTAAAACACATAAATGCTGTAGAAAATGTTCAAAGACGAGCCACCAAGCTCGCTCCTGGCCTACGCCATCTATCATACAGTGAACGCCCACAAACTTTGAAATTACCGACCTTGGAATTTCGTAGATTACGTGGCAATATGATAGAGATTTAATGATTTATAAACATCTCAACAACAAATATGACCAAGGAACATCAGGCTTCATTGAACTTCACAACACAAATACTAATACAAGAGGTCATAGCTTAAAACTCATGAAAGTTAGACCCAGACTAGACATAAGAAAGTACTCCTTCCCATTGCGGTGCACTGATCATTGGAATAAACTCTCTGAAAATGTCATCAGCGCACCTTCAATTAATTCTTTTAAACATACATGTAGATTGGACAAACTGGGAAAGTCACCCTATGCGCTTCAACTTTGAAGCTAAACCTACATGTATTTCAAATTCTACTTCAATACTAGTTGACTGATGTGAAACTGTTATTCCTGACGTTAGAGGCATGAGGCCTGCTGTCAGATGTCCTTTCATTGTATCATTATAAACTTAGAATACTTGGTTAAAATTTCTTGCGTTATGCCGCGTTATCGAATAATATCACTTATAACTTTAGATTGATTTGGAATACTTTGCTTACGGTTTCTTGCATTATGTCACGTTATCGAAGTACAGAAAACATTTGACGGAAATTATTTGATTTCTTTTTATACAGAATATTTGGGAGATGTGTTGTTCAAATAGTAATTCTCAGCTTACAAGTTGTTTTTGTTAAAACAACTACAGCTTCCGTATGCTATATTGTTTTTGCTTTTCGGATTCAAAAGTTGAACAAACACCCAACCACCACAAGTAAGCCATGCCTTTGTGGCGGTTACTTTTAAGGAAAGCACTACTTAATATAGTCGGTGATCTATGAAGGGGGCACGTGCCTAGTGATAACGGTACACAACAGATTAAATTTTAAGACTATTTTCACAATTAATATTCTATGATTCAATGTATGGTTACGTCAACCGTAGCCTGCTAATACAAGTGGTCAATGTTGACAAGTGGTATAGGTGGTCATTAAATATAGTGGTCTAATACAGGTGGTCAATGTGAGCAATTCACCTTTCCAGAGTACCCACCCATCATATGACGTCTTAATGAATTGCGTGATGTGTAGAATGACATCATAATGAATGACGTCATGAATGATGTCGATAAGTACGTCACGAACGCATATTTGAAGACGGTCTGTGTGTTGTTGTACAAATTGTTTGCGTTTACTATTTAATAAATATTCTGTTGAATATTTTGAAACTAATTTGACTGGACGCTGTTGCTGCCATAGGCAGCAGCAGCACCCAGTCAAATTAGGTACACAATATTCAACAGCTTCCCTGTATAGTTTTCAAGAAATTGATGGCTAGGGCATTCGAGGATCGATCAATCCCAACACGGCGAGGTGTGGGTGGAGCTTAGCTAGTGATTGGCGGGGCATAGCTAAAAATGGAAAGGTCCATTGACATCTAGGTGGTCATTAAATGTATAGTGGTCTCTTAATACAGGTGGTCAATGTTGGCAATTGACATCTAGGTGGTCATTAAATGTATAGTGGTCTCTTAATACAGCTAGTCAATGTTGGCAATTGGCATCTAGGTGGTCCGTAGATACATGCGGTCAGAAAAGGGTGATTCACATTGACAAGTGGCATTGCCGTGTTAATTGGCAACTGTTCAATAAATATGGTGGCCAGTGTTGGATGGACTACATTGGCA
Source organism: Chaetoderma sp. LZ-2023a (assembly GCA_034401795.1). Classification (NCBI taxonomy): domain Eukaryota; kingdom Metazoa; phylum Mollusca; class Caudofoveata; order Chaetodermatida; family Chaetodermatidae; genus Chaetoderma; species Chaetoderma sp. LZ-2023a. Next base: position 77,647,614 of record CM067360.1, read on the forward strand.
AGAGGTCTCAATTTGGCATATGTGGTCCCTTAATGAAAGTGATCCGTGTAGAGTGAGCGCACTGTCAAGTGGTATTATAATTGGTATAGGTGGCCTCTTAATACAAGTGGGCAGTGAAGACTCGACCACATTCAGCAAATGGCCGATAATATTGTTAGCTCACCCCAATCACCAACCCGCCGCGTTTTATAAAGTCAATTCGTCCCATCTAGGAAAGTCAACTCGTCCTAAAATAATAGACCGACTCGTCCGTTTGGAAATAGGGACGAGTTGACTTATTCTTTTCGGACGACTTGACTTTCCTAGATGGGACGAGTTGGGAGATGGGATGACTTGACTGGCATTCCTTTTTCCGTATGGCGTGAACAATAGAAGGGGGAGAGATTGACGATATATCCTAAATACGTATGCCCATGTATAGTACATTTGAAGCTAATTTTTAATCTAGCTTGGAGAGCATTCTGGTAAATCCTGTTCACGATATTCACAACAATGCATCTGCCCATTGCCAGTGGTATCTGGCAGCATTATTTTATTGTATCTTTTACCGGTGCGTACACCGTTAAATAGTGGCGCCAGTCCAATGACGTTATAAAATTTGTACCGACGTATCGCGGTGCTCCTCGTAATTTGGGGAAATACAAACAAGTTCATAGTAACTGACGTCATAATGAAATGTCATCCACTAAAATTTTTAGATCGCGTTTATCCAGACATAAGCTACAAAAAACGGGAATTAATGCATGTCTGCGAGTAAATACATGAATGTACATTCCATCCTGGTGTGAATCATGCGGTACCCGGCCTTAAATGTCTTGCTATCAGCGCTAAATACATACCACATTGACAACAACCAGTTGCCACGGCCATAATTGTTAAAAAAAATACGAGACAGTCGACCAAACCTCGTATTGCATTTACAAGACCCATAAATAGGAATAAATAAAGCTTTTATCTGGTCTGTGTCAGACTATTTAATCGCTTTACATTCTAAAGTAAATGTACGCTTCGTGATAACAATATCACACAAATTTTGAACATTGAAACTGCGCAGTAGGTTGCCCTAAAACAACGAGAGGAACATACGCATAATGAACAACCATATCCCATAATGCAATGGGGGCCCATGAAGAAACCACAAAAGCTATATCATAAACCGGAACCAAAAAAAAGCTCGCGACCAGAAACAAAGCTTTCTCAGTCGCATTGTATATGTATCTTATCCTGGTCTCCTGTCTCGTTTTCTGTTGATTTTTTCCTCAGTACAGGTAAGTACATGTTATCTATATATGCTCACAGCGTTCGCTAATATAGTATGTGCATATTCACAACAGGTAGTCCACTAAAGCCGTATCTTATATGGCGGTGGACCCATACATATAACCGCAATATAGGACAATAGACGTAGTTGTATGAAGAGACACTAGCGTAGAGGAGACTCAGATAGCGATGAACACAGAAGATGAAAAGAACAGCAACTAGAATGCGCAGTCGATGGCATGTCATCGCAAATCCCCACGCAATCACCACTTCAAGATTTACCCTCACTTTGACCCAAAACACAATAAATCCCATGAAATGTAGTTTCAATGGGTAATGGGTCTCAAAATTTCAACAATTGGCTGATGCCCAACTTGCCCATTTGACCATTGGCCCCTGCCTTCAGATTAACTCAAGAACAAAATAATTTGTTGTACTGTAGTCTACTAACTACAAGCTTCAAAATGCTATGTGACATGACTACATTTGGTAAAATTATTTTTTTTCCCACCATTTCCCCTGTCCCTGGGGGTGATATCAAAATTCCAATGTGCCATGCACATCCTTGCCCATAGCTGTAATTATCCCCAAAGTTTCAAATTTCTATCTAAAATGGTGTGCGAAGAGTTGCGTTACAATCGATTGGTGCCCAATTTTGACCTTTTGACCCCGCCCCTACCCGCAGTTTAACCCAAGATCAAAATAATTCCTTGTACTGTAGTCTACTGCTAATGGACTTCAAAATGATATGTGACATGACCACCTTTGGATAAATTAAATTTTTGACCCACAGTCCCCACCACCTGAGCCCCACCCCTAGCGGGTCATAACAAAATTTCAAAAGTCCCATGCACATCTCTGGGGGTGTGTGTAATCATACCCAAAGTAGTTGCTTTACAATCGATTGGGGCTACATTTGACCCCACACACCCTACCCTCAGTTTGACCCAAGATCAAAATAATTCCTTGTACTGTAGTCTACACATCACTGGCTTGAAAATGATGTGCGACATAACAACCATTGGAAAATTTGTTAGCCCATTTTTCCCACCCCCAGGGCCGTATGCCTGGGGGTCATACCAAAATTCCAAAAGTGTCATGCACATCCCTGGCCGTATGTGCAATCATCCCCAAAGTTTCAAGTTTCTATCTGAAATGGTCTAGGAGGAGTTGCATTACAATCGAATGTTGCCCACTTTTGACCTTTTGACCCCGCCCCTACCCTCAGTTTAACCCAAGATCAAATTAATTCCTTGTACTGTAGACTACTAATCATTGGCTAGAAAATGATATGCGACATGACAACCTTTGGAAAAATTTGATTTTTGACCCCACATTCCCCACTCCCAGGGCCCTGCCCCTGGTGGTCATGCCAAAATTCCAAAAGTGTCATGCACATCCCTGTCCATGTGTGCAATCTTCCTCAAAGTTTCAAGTTTCTATCTGAAATGGACATTTTGACCCCCTGGGCCCAACCCCGGGGGTTCAGAACAAAATTCCAAGTGTCATGCACATCCTTGCCCATAGGTATAGTCATCCCCAAGTTTTCAAGTTTCTATCTTAAACGGTCTAGAAGAAGATGCGTTACAATCGATAAGTGCATAGACGGACGACGCGCGCGCACGCACGCACGCACACACACACACACAGGTCGCATCACATAATCTCCACCTTTTCTTTGAAAGGTGTGGTGCTAATAAGATAAACCACAGCCTCCACAAGTCAGCATGCAAACAAATGCTAGGCGCAGCAGGGTGTAACCATGAGTGAGGCGGCTGCGGCACACCACAGCTATAGTTCGGCGGCGGAGGTGGAGTTCTCCAACTTTTGAACATACTAATTGCTCTGACTCAACCCGGCCCTGTGAAAGATATTTGGACAGACTGACGTGCCAGGGAGAGTCAGAGCAATTAGTATGTTCAAATGTTGGAGAACTCTGCCACCACTTGGTAGCATGCCTCTTAATTGACCTTAGCTACAATATTCGCCACAAACGCCTGTTATTGCTTCGTATAATTTACTTATCCATTCACTCGCACCTTAAATCCTGTTAAATATGTCATATAATTATTGATGAATTTTATCAAATTTCAAACGAACAGCCATCGCAAAAATATTGATGACGTAGTACACAACTTTTAGCCTCGAAAATCAAGCAATTTAGCCCCGAGCAAATTTGAGCCCCGGGATGATTAAATTAAACAGGAGAGACAGGGACGAATCTAGATCGCGCTACTTTGTTGGTTAGATAAGATATCTAATTATTTATGCTTAATTCGTTATTCTCATTTTACATCCGTGGTTGGTTGGGTGTGTGAGGGTGGGTGGATGTGAGGGAAGTGTGTGCATGGGTGAGTGAAAAGTGAGTGAGTTACTCAGTGCCTGAGCGCTACCAAACGGTGGCGGAGTTCTCCAACCGTTGAACATACTAATTGCTTTGGCTCTCCCAGCCCCGTCAGTTTGTCCAAATATCTGTCATAGGGTCGGGTTGAGTCAGAGCAGACTCAGACTAACCGCAGCTAATACGGGGAACACCCATCTGCACCACAGTATTTCCACAAATCAATGTTAACCCTTAATACTCTGATGTCAGAATTTTAAACTTCAAGGTAATTAAGAGATGAACTGTGTTCATTTTTTGGCAAATTTGGTGGATGATAGAAAAGATAGAATATTGACATCAGAGTGGTAAGGGTCAAAGTCTAAAATCTAATGGTTTCGAGGAGACTTAATTAAGAAACACCAGTCACATCGTTCAAGAACAAACTAGAGATCGACTTCAAGGAAAGAACTTTTGAATTAGACTGATCAAGCCATACTACAATCAAACACTGAGGCAATAACAAGCCAATTTGGCTTATGCCTCATAAAATGATGATGATGATTAGACACCCAAAACTCCAGTGCCTATGTCAGTAGGATGGGGTACCCGAAAACCATGGTACAAAACGAAAATTGGTAACTTTGATCGGAATTTGTAAGTAATGTACAATAATGTCAAATAAAACGTACACATTCTTACATACCTTGAATGATTTCTTCATCCAAATTTGAATATTTACAATGAAGAGATCGCAGAAATGTCTTAAAATCACTTTAAAAATGACTAGTGTCGCACTATAAATTAACGCAAAAATCTGGCAACACAGGTCCACAAAACCGTGGAAAAAGTGGGTTGGCTCAGTACGGCCATCGTGAACATTATGAAACACATGAAATATCAATTAAATTACTATAAAACACATTTTTGAAATTAGTTATTGTTCTGGTTCACAATGTGGTCACTGGAAAGGCATATTTTTCCTAACAATAGATACCTTGCTACAGAATTTCAAGCGCACCCAGTGCTTACAGATGTCACACTCTGCCCACTTTACAAAGATGATGCCAACATGAGCCAGATATGTTGACAAGCCATGTGGTGATGCCGATTTACAAACACAACACTTCTCCTCAGAATCGAAAGACTCTGATGGTGTTTGGCTATCTGGTGCTGGGTCACGTTGTTGCCTTGTGTGATGTGATGCTGATGTTGAAGGCTGTTATTCATTGTGACTTATGACAACTGGTGGTGATGTTGGTGTGTTGTCAGAAGTTTTGCTGATTGACACTATTGGCGATATGAATATTTGAGGGTTCAGCAACAGCAATTCCACCACATGCATTTTGTTTACGTTTTGCATTCAGGTTGACAGGAATTTCAGGTTGTTTTCGTTTTAACGACTCCCGCACAAACCTACTACATTGACATTGGCAGGATGCTGTTAATGTCGCTGTTGAGCATTCACCTTCAGCAAGCATCAGCATTAAAAGGGTTCGTACATAGGTATGGAAGTCTGGAAAAAGTATTGAAAATTAAGATTTTATTGCTGTTTGAATAACGGTATCAATATGCGCTATAATCCATTTTTTTATTTAGCAATAGCGGCTGATTGATTAGTGTTTATAATGTTTAACAATACTCGATCGTTAGGTATTCCCAATTTCTCAACAAAAAAGCTCAGCGATGTTCAACGACATAATCGATCTACGTTAAAATATTGATTTTTTCCAAACAGCGTATAGCTCAAAGCTCACCGATACAAGCGTCCTTATTGGATACACGCTAATGCGTTATTTATGCTTCAACCAATTGCGCATTATATCGAAGTAGGCCAAGTCGTCCTTGAGCAAACTCGCCCCAGATACTCGTAATTTTTCAATTCGTCCAAAGTCAAGTTATGGGTTTAATAGAAAAACGAATGCAGTGGTCTTTGCTAATTACTAATGTAGTGGTCTTTGGAAATATTAATCATACAAGGTCGTCAATGTAGGTTGGTTGGTTTATCAGACAACAAACAAGTACAGTGCTAATTAAGTTATTGTTTATTGACATGCAGTTCAAATGTTATTAGTTAAATATACAAGGGACATTTCAATAGATCAATTTTAGCCACCATTGTAGATCACAGAATACATATTTTTGAAAATTTACCACTGGAATGACTGGCACTGTTTTCAACATGTTTAATAAAGTGCTTTATAATTAGATCAATGTGTTGTGTTTATTTTAAGAAAAAACATGGGACCCCCATATTTCAGATGAGGACCCCATGGGACCCCCAGATTTTACAGTGTGACCCCCAAATCTGAGTGTGGGGTCCTTGGGACCCCCAAAAATCAGATGTTGTGGGCAACACTGCTCCCGTGTATGCTAAACTGCACTGTTAACGGGAACCATACCGGGAACACACTTCGGCTTGAGTAATACGTGTCTGAACTTGTCAATTGTAAGAAGCCATTGTTTTTACGAATTTGTAAACATTGAATCAGTTGTGTTTAGATAGCCATCAAGAAAGTAAGGTCAGCGCAATTATATTTATATAATGTTTGTATGGTAGATCAAGTTAAACAAATGTAGCGATCATGGGAAAGTGTGGATAGCACTGGATTTTGTAGGTTATTGGGTGGGTGACTGGTGTGGGTGAAAATAAAAATAATTATTGAACAATTAATAAATTTATATTAAATGTCAAAAAAATAAACTTTATTTTGTATAATCATAAATAATATTTAATTAAATTTTTTTTGGGGGCGGGGTGTTGACAAGATATAAAACTGAGGTAGCAACTGCTTCCAGTCAAATTAATTTCAAAGTATTTAAGTTTGTACGGTTGCCTTAAAATTGTGGGAATTAATCACTGAAAGGGTTAATTAAAATTTTCTTAAAGTTTGGCACAATATAAAACTTATTCTATTGAATATTTTGAAATTAGTTAGCCTGGAAGTTGTCGCCGTCTCGGGCAGCGACTGCTTCCAACCAAATTAATTTCAAAATATTTCAGTTTTGTATGGTTGCCGTGAAAATTTGTCTATTTGCCATTTAGTATTAACTATTGGTATGACTGGGCAATGTTACACAATGGGTATGGAAATTAAAAAACTTAGTGTGGAAAACGTATGGAAATTTATTCTGCTCAAGGTGTATGAACCCTGTCAGGGTTCGTATGCATGTATGGAAGTCTGGAAAAAGTATGGAAAATTAGGAAAGCCTTTTCCAGGGCTGGAAAAAGTATGGAAATTCCATACGGTATGGAAAACTAAAATATCGGCAATCCTAATTTTTCCAACTGCCATTTTTTTGTTTACGAACGAAATCTTGCGTTTCCGCCAGTCTTGCCGGAATCTAATTCGATTGGGTCCCGGTCTCGTCTTGCAATAGAAAACTGCCTATTACCGGGAACATCTCGCGGTTGTTGAGCAATACGTGTCTGAACATGTTCAAGTACAACGCAATAAAAATGAGTGAATCGGCAGTCGTCTGTCAAATAGTACAGAGTGTGAAAAGCCGAAACAATGACATAATTTGCGAGATAGCCGTTTTTTGTAATACATGTACAGTAAACATGGGAAAGTGCAAATATTCTAGTGTTTGGGGAAAATAATGATAAATATAAGGATTGGATTTTACTGGACACCACATCAAATTCGCGTGCCAAATGTAATGTTTGTAATAAGTCGTTTGACATCGGGAATATGGGAGAAGTGGCTCTTATTAGCCACATGTCGGGGAAAAAACATGAGGCACTAAGTTCGTATAAAGCCAGCGCCGAAAGTTACAGATTTCTTTGGTTCAAGGTAAGAATATTCTACATTTTCACATTGACGGTACCAGAATCATTTAGAAGCGTAGCAATTTTATATCGCCCACCATTAGATGATCCCAACTCTTCGGGGTCTGAAGTTGAGGAGGCCGAGGAGGAGAGATTGCTATGGCCTGAGATGCCACAGGTGGAGAGCATGGAGGTCGATTCCGTCCTGGACAGAACCATCCTCCATCTGTCTGGTTTGGTGCAAGGCATGACAGCTGCTCCACCCGTGGTTGAGGCCACACCGGTACCGGGCACCCGTCCAGGGCTGGTTGGTTTGCCACCAACCGGCACGGTGACGGGTGTTGCTGGCCAGGCTGGATACACGCCTATCTCACCTGGTTTTCCGTGCGGGCCTACTCCATGGAATGGAGAACTCTATGGGGTGGCGGCGGAACCATATGGTACCAGTGTTTCTGGCTTACCAGTGGTGGCTCCTAGCCGGGAGGCCATTGCTGGTAGAACCGTGGATACGTCAACGGGTGACGTATTCACGGGTGTCCTTTTCGGAGACAGACTGGTCCGTGGCTCTGGCTTGGCTAGCCAGGGTGGACCCATCTGTGGTTTCAGCCACGACCGAAGAGGATACATCCCGTCCGTCGGTTGCATAGATTAGGACGGGGGTCTTGCCTGCAGCTCGGATCCAGTCCATCGGACTGTATCCAAGGTTTAAGGAGTTACTAGATGCTATCTATAGCAAGCAATTCCTGACCAAGGGCCAGCTCCCTGCGGCCTCCAGTATGGTGTGGGTCCAGTGGTCACTGAAGATGACCGCTGGGTACTTGGAGTCCAGAGTGGCCCTGCACCGGCGCTTGTGGACAAGTCCCAAGTATAGCATGAAGAAGTCCTGGTCCTATGCGATGAGGGGTGAGAGCAGCTATGAGTGCTGTGAATCACTTGTATCGCCTTCTTCAGTCAGTGTGGGCTGAAGCGGGGGCAGGCCACCCTGTGCCACCTGTGGCGCTATCCTGTGTTAATGATGGCTTGGTGCTGTCTATGGAGGCATTGGCAAGGGTGCAGGCGCAAGTGACGAAGTCCAGGAGGCAAATGGTCCTTGACCATATGCGTCCGGCTACCGCCGTTAGGGAGCGTTTGCTTGGAATGCCGCTGACTGGCCCTAACATCTTTGGTGGCCAAGCGCGGCCATCTTGGAGGACACCGCCAATATTGCGCAGAATCGGTTGGCTGTAAATCTACAGCTAGACCTAGTGCGACAGGCGCACGCACTAGGGGCTGTCGCCAAGCCGCTGACTGGACAACCTTCTTCAAAGAAGCAGAAGAAACAAAAAAGCAAGGCGATAGCCAAGCCGAGTGCTTCTTCTACCTCTGTTGGGGCTTCACATCCACCTCCGGCGAAGAAGGTTGTAGAGGTTCCTGCGCACCCCAATGTTGCTTCTGATCGTCCGAGGGGCGGGAAGGGGAAGGGTATGGGTAAAGGGCGGAAAGAAGGGACCAGATTACCTGAGGGTACGGTAGCTCCCTTCATATCTGCCTGGACCGGGCCTGTGCGACAGCAACAGCAGTGCCAGTTAGACCAGTCAAGCCAAGAGCAAAATGGTTCTCTCTCTCATCAAGAGAGGGGGGGGGAGCGGATCGCGAGCCAGACACCTGCAATGGCCGTCTATGCGTCTATAGTGGGTGGAAGGCTCATACATTTCGTTGAGGCTTGGCGAGGTGTGACGTCAGACAGTCTGGTCCTGGGATGGTTATCCCAGGGGTACATGCCGGAGTGGTGGGATTTTCCACCACAAAATCTGTCTTTGGCACCTGTCTGGACACCCGTACCAAGGGAACCAGACAAGTTAGAAGCCATTCAAAACGAAGTGTCAGGCTTGCTTCTGAAGGGAGCAATAAAACCAGCAAACTAGAACACTCCAGGCTTCTATTCAAACATGTTCCTTGTCCCCAAGAGCACAGGGGTGGGGGTGAAGATCCGTACTCAATCTCGGGCCATTGAATTGGTTTATCCATACGCCTCGGTTTCAGATGGAAACACAGAGGTCGGTAATGGTAGGATTGAGGAAAGGCAGGGTTTACCCGTCAGAGCCCAGAGTGGTGTCTCTGTTATCCATCCTCAAGAGTTTTCGATTGGGAAACCACTTTCAGGCGAGGCGATTTCTTCAGATGCTGGGCATGATGGTCTCCATGGAGCATGTAATCCCGTATGCTGCTCTGATGCGAAGGCCTATCCAGTTGTATCTGATGTCTCTGTGGAAACAGAACAGAACCCCTGTCAAAGCTGGTGCCAGTTTTGGAGCCAATAATGTCGCATCTTGTATGGTGGAAAAAACGTCAGAATCTCCTAGTAGGAGTTTCGCTGCACCTACCCCGCCCCCAGCTGTCCGTGGACACGGATGCTTTGCTGGAGGGGTGGGGGGGGCCTGCCTGTGAGAACACCAGGTCTCGGGCACATGGACTCTCCAAGAGAGCCAGCTGCATATCAATCTATTGGAAATGATGGCAGTGGAACTGGCGTTGGAAAAGTTTCTTCCAAAGGTCAGGGGCATGGTGATATTGATACGGTCGGACAACTCGACAGTAGTATCATACATAAATCGCCAAAGCGGGACCAAGTCACCCACACTGTGTATGAGAGTGTGGCACTTGATTCAATGGTGCAGGAATTACTCAGTTGTTTGGAAAGCAGCTCACATTCCTGGGCGATTGAACATTCTGGCGGATGCTTTGTCTCGCAGACAGAGAATTCTGCCAACAGAATGGTCCCTCAACCCTCCAGTTCTTCCCTGGATCTCCGAGCAATGGGGCAAACCCAACGTGGACTTGTTCGCCACAAAGGAAAATGCTCAAATCATGACTTATGTCTTGCCGATTCCAGATCCAAATGCTGTCGATACAGACGCTCTGGCGATAAGCTGGAAAGGGATGCACACTTACGCGTATCCACCCACCATTCTGCCGAAGATTTTGGTGAAGATCAATGAGGAACCGTGCCTGCATGGTCCTGCTAATAGCGCCATATTGGCCAAGTAGGGCGTGGTTCACGGGTCTTCTGGATCTGCTGGTGGACAATCCAGTCCAGTTACCCAAGATTCCGAACATAATCTCCCAGGCCAAGCGACGATTCCTACACGAGCATCCCGAAATGTTCAAATTGACTGCATGGATGTTATCAAACAATGTTCCACATCGGAAGGTTTTTCTCGACAAGTTGCGAAATTCAACGCAGATGCGAGAAGGAGCTCATCTTTCAAGTCATATAACCACAAGGTTAACAAATTTGCAGACTGGTGTGAAGGAAAGTGTATTGATACCTTTCAATGCACTATTCAGCAAATACATGTAGCAGACTTTCTCTGTGAGCTATTCTATTCAGGATTAGCTCCTGTCACAATTGCTGGATACAAGTCAGCTTTGGCATCAGTTATCCATTGTCTAGCCAACAGGGATAGTCTGGAGGTGGCCCAGTTAAATGTGATGGTGAAGGGAATGAGCAATCTCCGACTGAGACAACCGGTAGTCATTCCAGCCTGGAGTCTATCTTTAGTGCTTAATGTACTGGCCAAGCACCCTTTCGAACCTTTGGCTTCGGCTAATCTAAAGCATTTGACTCTAAAGGCAGTCTTTCTATTGGCAACTTCCTCAGCATGAAGGCGCATTGAGATCCATGCGCTTTCAGCAGAGAGGGACCGATTTATTGTCTCCGGAGAGGGTCTGCGTCTACTGCCAAGAGTAGAGTTTTTGTCAAAGAATCAGTCTTTGAACTATCCCGGCAAACCGATCATTATACCGAAACTAACTGGGTTTGATCGTGATGCCAGTGTCTGGTGCCCATTCCGTGCTTTGACTAAGTACAAAAAACGGACAGACTCGTAACAGTCGAATGATAGACATCTGTGAATCTGCCATAAACAGCCTTATGGCGCCGCATCCATGGATTCTATCTCTCGTTGGGTGGTGGAATGCATCCAAACTACCCACTAGATGGCAACTGGGCACCAGGTGCAATGCGCAAGGGCACATGATGTCAGAGGAATAGCCACCTCGACCGCCCTTTGCAATGGTGTTCCGTTACAGGACAACATGGCCGTTGCACAATGGCACTGCGAGTCCGCATTCACAGATTACTATATGAGGGATGTGTCAGACTCCGCCAATCCACTCGCTTTAGCTGTTTTGAAATGCTAGTTAAAAATTGCCACAATGATCTGCTCCCTTTTTGGTACTTGAAAAAGCAAAATTTAAGGAACAGACATGGTCAAGCGAGAAGATTACAACCAAATTGTGTCACGGATGGTCGAACAAGTGCTGGGTTGAAGGCTCCACGTCTGAAATCCAATAATCATAAGGTAATTCAAGTTTGAGAGTTTTTTTGTATTATTAGCTCTCCTGGCGTGAAAGGCCAAGTGAGCTTATGTCGTGGCGACCATCCGTCCGTCGTCCGTCCATCCGTCAACTTTTCCTATAAAACGACTTCTCAATAACCACTGGGCCGATTTCAATTATATTTGGCAGGAAGCATCCCTAGGGCATAGAGATTCAAGTTTGTTCAAATGAAGCCGATCGACCAAAATCCAAGATGGCCGCCGGCCAAAATAGCTGATTTTTAGAAACACTTTAAAAAATCTCCGAAACCGCTGTAGGAATTGATTCAAAACTCATAACACATCATCTATTGCAACGGTAGACCCAAGTTTGTTCAAGGCAACCTGATTGGCCTATTTTCCTGGTGGCCATCTTGGATGACCTAGTTTTTGCAAAAATGACTTCTCCTGAACTGCTGAAGGGATAGGTCTGGAATTTGGTAAATATGCTTAGGGACCAAGGTCCATTCAAATTTGTCCAAGGGAGGTTCGTACGTTAAAAAACATGGCCGCTATCAACCAATCAAAATTTAGCGTTTGTTGGTCATATTGCCTTTTTTGTATTTGATGTATGTTGATGGCAAAAATTGCGTTATATATGCTTATCAGTGTGGCGAGTTCAAATATCCCACTTTCGAAACTATCGGATAAACGGTTTGGCTGTCGTCTTGGTTTGTTTTCCCGCCACAGGCTCCCATAGTAAAGCAATGGGCCCATAGTAAAGCAATGGGGAATTCTTTAAACGACTTCTTCTCAAGAACCACTGGGCCAATTTCAATTATATTTTGGAAGAAGCATTCATAGGGCATAGAGATCTAGGTTTGTTGAAACGAAGCCGATCGGCCAAAATCCAAGATGGCCGACGGCCAAAATGGCTGATTTTTAGAAACACTAAAAGATTTTCTTCTCGGAAACCGCTGGAGGAATTGATTCAAACCTCATAACACATCATCTGTGGCAGTGGTAGACCCAAGTTTGTTCAAGGCAACCTGATTGGCCGATTTGCTTGACAGCCATCTTGGATAACCTAGTTTTCGCGAAAACGACTTCTCCCGAACCGCTGAAGGGATAGAGCTGAAATTTTGTAGATATGCTTAGGGACCAAGCACCTTCCAACTTTGTTCAAGGGAAGTTTGTTCATTAAAAAACATGGCCGCCATCAACCAATCAAAATTCAGCATTTCTAGGTCATATTGGCTTTTTTATATTTGATGTATTTTGATGGCGAAAATTGCTTTATAAATGCTTATCAGCGTGGCGAGTTCAAATATGCCACTTTCGAGACTGTCGGATAAGTGCTTTGGCTGCCATCTTGGGGTTTTTTCCCGCCAAAGGCTCCCATAGTAAAGCAATGGGGAATTCTTTAAACGACTTCTCAAGAACCACTGGGCCGATTTCAATTATATTTGGGAGGAAGCATTCATAGGGCATAGAGATTTAAGTTTGTTCAAATCAACGTGATCGGCCAATTTGTCCGGCAGCTATCTTGGATTTAGGCCGATTTTAGGAAACGTCTTTAAAAATTTTCTCCGAAATGGCTTGGGGGATTGATGCAAACCTCATGAAATATGATTTATGGCAAGGGAACTTTATTGGTCAAATGGTTTGGCGGCCATCTTGGTTGACCTAGTTGTAGTGAAAATGACTTATTCTCCAGAAGGGATTGGGCCGAAATTTGGTAGATATGATTGGGCCTAAGGGTCAGTAATGTTTGTTCAAGAGAAGTTGATCCGTCAAAAAACATGGCCGCCGTGGGCCAATCAAAATGTAGCATGTTTGGTGGCCATATTGGATTTTTTTATTTGATGGATTTTGAGGCCAAAATTGTTTTTATGTGTTTTTGCGTATTCTGATCTCAAATTTGCAATTTTCGAAACTGTCGGATAAATGGTTTGCGGGCCATCTTGTTGATAAAGAGCAATCTAGTTGAAATGGCTATTGTCCAGGTGAGCGATACAGGCCTCTTGTGTCTATATATCATGATCAGTCATATTATATATTCATGCTCATTCCCAGGCTAATATATGCAAAGAGCAGTTAACCCTCTTAGCATATTCGTGTTTCAGGCGAGATGCATGTTCGTGAGTTCCCTCCCTTTTTCTTAGGAGAAAAAAGAGGGGGGGGAGGGGGGCTGATGCGAATGTGTTTCGGTCCCTAAACTTGATGGTCCTTTTAGGTCTCCGTGTGTCAAGTTTAAGTCTAAGATCTTTCACCAGGGGCAAAAGAAGAAATTGATGGGTTGCCCCTTTCCACCAGGTTACTGTTTAAATCTGGTGTTATCACAAGTAATAGAATGGTAAGTATTGATCGAAGGAGAATGAAGGAAATTTCAATTTCCCTTTCTCAGAGATCTAACAATACTTACCATTCTGCTACGGACCCTGCCTTCCAGCCCCACGGAGGCAAGCCATAGGTATTTTCTTGTTTGGTAGCTATGCAAACAATATGAGCCTCACTGGCAGAAGGGTACCCGTTTGTTGGGACCGGGTACCCGGTTCCTGGAGCCGGTAAAGCTTACTAAGTCTAGATTCCTAGAGCCAGCTATCAGGATAGCTTGTTATCAGAAGTAATAGAATGGTAAGTATTGTTAGATCTCGGAGAAAGGGAAATTGAAATTTTTTTCATTGCATATGCAAGCAGGTTGGTGTTGTTTGAGAAATCCTGGCTTGCGCAAACAATAGACTAAACGAATATGGCGTCCAATAGTTACAAAGATTATGAAGTTAAGGAATTGCATGCTGGGTAGCAGTGTACGCCGGGTAGCATTGCATGCTGGGTAAATTGAACATGCATCTCATAGCTTGTGTAAAAGTGTCTACATTTAATGGAACATGAGAGCTTTAAGCAGGATATAAATCACACACAAATAAAGTAAGTCTAAACCCAGTAAAAATATGGAAATAATTAGAAAATATTGTCATGTACATGTAAACTAAATGTATTGATGGTATAAAGTTGTTTGCTCAATTTTTTGGATGAAAATCTTAGATTTTATGAAAAACTTAATCGAAATTGTACTCCTCATTAACTGCTGGGCGGATTTCAACCAAAGTTGACTGGAAGGACCCAATGGGTCTCAGCAATGGGATACAGAATTTTGATTGCTCAATTTGTTGGGTGAAAATTTTATATTTGATGAAAAATTTACCAGAAATTGTCAAAACGCTAGTACCGGTACTCCTCGTTAACTGCTTGGCTGATTAAAACTTAATTTGGCTGGAATGACCCTATGAGACTAGGCGTCAGAACTTACATAAAGACTTGATTGCTCAATGTTTTTTACGGTCATCTTGAAATTTCCAAACAAATAGCACATGATATTGATCACTTAAAATGCTACTGCTCATTAACTGTTTGGGCAATTTCAACCACACCTGGCTGGAAGGACCCTAGGGTCAAGTTATACTTCTAACCATGGTTAGCTGTAGCTAACTAGATTCAGAGTCGAACTTCAAATAGTTAACTAGCTAGTCAACTATAGTCAACCGAGCACCCGAGCTCGGTTCAGATGGTTAGTGCGATATTTGCGTAAGTTTTAAAATGGCGGACACCGATCGCTTGCCACGAATAAATGCATACAAAAGTGTAAATATTTCACTAAATAACTTAGGTTTTGATGAAATTATGCTTTCCCATTGTATGTCAATGTTCCCAAGCCCCTATTCCTTCTCACTTTATGTCATATGGAAGCTTTTTGACGTCTTAGCGGACAAAAATAACCTATTTTTGTAGGTCATCAAAATAGACGATAGAAAGGGTTAATGGAGACTGGTACCCGGCACCAAATTTTCGGCAATAGTAATTCAATGGGGAACCGGGTATCAACGAACTATAGTTAACTATTCAGCGTTCAGCTTGACATAGTGACTGCTCATGTTCAGTAAACCGTGAAACTGACTATAGTTAGCGAGTCGAACTTGACCTATGTCTTCAGATCTTGTGTACCAAATTTTCATTGTTCAACTCTTCCGGCAGCCATCTTGGATTTTCTGAAAGCTTTGGGAAATCGGTTGAAAGACTACTCATTAACCCCTTGGCCGATTTCAGCCAAACTCAGCTTGGAGTCCTGACCCTATGCGCGTAGGCTTCAGAACTTGTGTACATGTTAGCTCACCTGGCCCAAAAGGACCAAGTGAGCTTATGCCATGGCGCTTGTCCGTCGTCCGTCAGCTTCTGGCTTAAAACACTACTCCTCATTAATCACTTGGCCGTTTTAAACCAAATTTGGCTGGAAGGACCCTATCGTCGTAGGCTCCAGAACTTCCATTCAGAATTTTGATTCATCAATTTTTATCTCCCCCCCCCGGTCTGGGAGACGGGGGGGGGGGGGGGGGGGGAAATATAGCGATCAGCCTGTCCCCGTCTTGTCAACGCAACTCCTCCTAGAGGTCTCAATGGATTAACTTAAAATTTTGTCCACATCAGTATCATGTGCGGATGTGCATGTGCTTTTTTCGCGTCCAAAATATTCTTCATTACACAGTTACCCCCCTTTTTTTTTACCTTAAAGCCGATACATAATCTGCATTTCCAACCATTTCTTGTCAACGCAACTCCTAGAGGTCTCAATGGATTAACTTAAAATATTTTCAACATGATCATTATCATGTGCGGATGTGCATGTGCTTTTTTCGCGACCGAAAAATTGTTCATTACAGAGTTATCCCCCTTTAAATATCTTAAAGCCGATACATAAACTGCATTGCCAATCATTTCTTGTCAACGCAACTCTTAGAGCTCTCAATCAATGGATTAACTTAAAATTTTGTCGACCTTATCAGTATCATGTGCAGATGTGCATGTGCTTTTTTCGCGACCAAAAAATCGTTCATTACAGGGTTATCACCCTTTAAATATCTTAAAGCCGATACATAAACTGCATTGCCAATCATTTCTTGTCAACGCAACTCCTACAGTTTAGCTCTGATTCTTTTAAAAATTGGTACGTGTTATCATTACCACGTGTAGGTGTGCATGTGCTATCCGTGTACCTGTATGTCCATCCATCTGTCCAAAATGTATGTACGTCCGTCTATCAGTCCATTCATCTCTGAAAATCATTTATTGTCAATGCAACTCCTCCTAGAGGTGTCAATGGATTAAGTTTAAATTTCGTCGACATTATCAGTATCATGTGCAGATGTGCATGTGTTTTTTTCGCGGTCGACAAATTGTTCATTACAAAGTTATCCCCTTTTAAATATCTTAAAGCCGATACATAAACTGCATTGGCAATCATTTATTGTCAACGCAACTCCTCCTAGAGGTCTCAATGAATTAACTTAAAACTTTGTCGACAATGTCAGTATCATGTGTAGATGTGCACGTGCTTTTTTCGCGACCTAAATTTTCTCATTACAGAGTTATCCCCCTTTAAATATCTTAAAGCTGATACATAAACTGCATTGCCAATCATTTCTTGTCAACGCAACTCATCCTACAGTTTAGCTCCGATTCATTTGAAAATTGGTACGTGTTATCATTACCATGTGAAAGTGTGCATGTGCTATCTGTATACCTGTACATCCAACCATCTGTCCAAAATATATGTATGTCCGTCTATCAGTCCATTTATCTCTGACATTCATTTCTTGTCAATGCAACTCCTAGAGGTCTTAATGGATTAACTTTAAATTTTGTTCACATTATCAGTATCATGTGTTATCTGTATACCTGTACATCCATGCATCTGTCCAAAATGTCCAATTCTTTTGATACATGGTAAATCTAGTCATTGCCATCCGAAGATGTGCATGTGCTTTTTTCGCGACCAGAAAATTATTCATTACAGCGTTGTCTCCCTTTAAATACCTTTAAGCTGATACATAAACTGCAGTACCAATCATTTCTTGTCAACCCAACTCCTACAATTTAGCTGTGATTCTATTGAAACTTAGTTAGGATTCTCATTACCACTTAAAGATGTGCATGTGCTATCTGTATGCCTAGACATCCATGTGTCTGTATAGAATGTATCTGTCAGTCTGTCGGTCTGTCCATCTCTGCCAATCATTTCAAGATATCAACACAACTACAGTTTAGCTACGATGTATGTTTATCTGAAATGTTTGGATCCGTGGTGATATGCCAATCTTCTGATGGCTCTTGTTTGGGTGAAATTGTCGAATTGCTTCTACTTACGAGCGATTTCAACCAAATTTGGCTGAAAGGATCCTGTGATGATGGGCTGCAGAACTTCTTTTCAGAATTTTAATTCATCTACTTTTTGGGTGAAAATCTGAGATTTTATGACAAATTTACCGGAAATTGTCACATTGCTTCTTCTTACTACTCTGAGCAATTTCAACCAAACTTGGCTAAAATGATCCATTCAAAATTTGTTTTCCATCTTGTTTAATGTAAAGAATCATGTATATTTAAATGCAAATGCTTCAAATGCTAATGGTCCAGGTGAGCGTCACAGGCCATTGGGCTTCTTGTTTTGATTGGTCAACTTTTATGGTGTCCATCTTGGATTTTCCAAAGATTTACAGAAGCCTTTAAATCGCTGCGACTACTTAATCAATGGCTAGATTTCAACCAAACTTGGGTGGAATGATCCTATGATGATAGGTTTCGAGAAAACAGTTGAAAATTTGATTGATCAATTTTGTTTTATGCAGGGTTCGTACTGGTCATTGAAAGTCATGGAATTTGAAAATTTAAATTCCAGGCCTGGAAAGTCAGGGAATATCATCAGCATTTTTTATCATAGGTCATGGAAAAATCATGGAAAATGGTAATGATACAAAATAAAAGAAATCTGTTGGCATAAATTTCTGCAGAGTGGTTGGAGGTCGTGGAATTTGTTAATTTTGGTCATGAAAAGTCATGGAATTTAGCACACAAAAAGGTGTACGAACCCTGTCTATCTTGGATTTTACAAAAATTATCCATCCTATCTATTTAAATGCAAACAGTTCAAATTCTAATGATCCAGGTGAGCGTCACAGGCCCTTTGGGCCTCTTGTTGCACTTGTTCTGACATTTGCAGTTGTAAATCTAGCATGAGGTTGTCCTCGTCGGCTATGGGAGATACATCACAACTCGGTGTGAGTGTAAGATTACCAAGAGTTGGCAATCTTGTGTCCAGGTTATGTATGTTTGCTTCTTGTACAGCAGCTGTGTGTATTATATGTCCCTTCAATTATTTCGTGTCAGACGCCTCATACTAGAGTTGGAAGACTGCTTGAATTCTATCCAATTCCAATTTTGTATTTTATATCGTGTTAATGCTGAATTTAAAGAATGTACATGTATGCCTGTTCAAATGCTAATGGTTCAAATGAGCGTCACGTCACGTCTCTTAGGCCTCTTGCTACTCAGACTTGAGTACTTAATAGGCAATGTACATGCACTCGTGTACCGATATCTGTAATTGACCCCAGCCCTGTTTAGATAAAAAGTATGTTATCCTTTCGAGACTGTCTTTCAGTGGTGAAAAAATATGCAAATGCTGTTTTTTGGCAGGCATTAACATTAACATAATAATTTATTTATTTTGATTTATTTTTAAGGTCAATCAAGAATGTGAGCTCTGGCATTGTCATGTTTGTGGCTATATAAAAAACAAGAAAGACATAGATTTCAGATGCTCCATAGATCAAGACTTGCTTCATGTTCATGAACGACCAATCTTGTGATGATATTCTGGCAGTTGACCATTTAGCGCAATTGGAAGTAATCTTCAATCCATCGCCTCACGATGAAGCTGATGATAACAATAATTCTGGTGACTGCCATATTGTGAAGCGTACCTGTGACACTCGTATTGAGGCTGTCTTGTATCAACTGTCTGCATCAGACATTAATAATGGAAAGGTGAGTCTCTACATGTGTGCATGTATTCCTCTATGTACATGTTGTGCAATACAATTCATTCAGTTAACGTACAGTACAGATCTTAGTTAACCTTACTTAAACGCATCCTAAAGCTCGTTTAAAACGCGTCTGTATGGCGTCATTTTCTCGCAGTGATTTGCTTAGACACAGCGCGCTTGGTAAAATCTCAATACGCATCTTGAATTTTATCTTGACGGGTTAGAATTTTGACACTACGGGCTTGACATTTTGAATGACGGTTTTAACCTTTTGCCCTACGTGTTTGGTAGCGTTTGAAAATTTTACGATAAATTAAACGCGCCATCAATTCCAACCGCGGTTCTCCAGTTCTTTCAATGAGTCCTATGGCTAGAAGCAACAGGGTACTCGGTTCCTAGTCTAGGCAGACCCGCTTATCAGTACATGTTTTCTCCGTACATGTATCTTGCGTGCTTAGCAAACTTTGAGCAATTCGTACAACAGATTTTAACTTATTTACGTCAATTTGTGGCTGGATTTATCAGAAGATGTATTTAATTTAGTGTTTCTAAGCGGGATTCGTCTAATTTCTGCGTTTTTATAGTGAAAATCTCGATATATCTAATGCCGAATGGACAATCGTCTTGAACTGGAACGCCATTCCATTCTGATGATGTCATCGCATATATATTTAACCTCGTTATCTTTGATTGGCAGAGATATTGTTGGAAAAGCCATTAATGGCAAATCTGATTGGTTGAACTAATCTCATGACGCTTTGACAGTAACATAACCTAAACAAGGATTTCCAGACTTTTGCAGTGATCTGGACAAAAACCAAGTTGGATCCAGATTGGGTACAAATTTTAATCTATGGATATATCGGAAACAAACTGGTGAGATTTTGCTCAAATTTTAATAAAGGTTGTGTGATCATACATTAAGATTTAACAACCCTGGAAGTGATCAAAAGAAAAATTATAGGCTGTGGGTTACAATCTCTGATAACTTGGATCTATCTGACGATGGAAAGTAAGTGATAACTAGATTGTTTGGTCGATGGCGTGTCATAGCGATCGACCTCGTTCACTACCCCAGGGTAGGAGCCAAATGTAATACCAGAAATGTGGCTGCAATGCAACCATGAATCTCGACTTCATGACAGCAATGAACTCTGATGATTGACTTCAAACATAAAATAAATTTAGAAGGCTTATCAACAAGGGGGCCAAGGGCCTGTAACGGTATCCTGGACGGTGTATGGCAATAAGGGCTGTCAGCAGAGAAGGCCGCTACTATGTCAAAAAAGGCTGCCTATAAAATATACTGAGTATGTACATACCTATCTATCTATCTATCAATCAAAACTTTTCAAAATATTCAGCAGGTTGCCTGTATACCCTTATCTAATTTCCACTTCCTATTTTTCTTTTGAGATGAGGCGGACATAGAGGCGAACTGTCAAAATATCTCATCTGATGACGGTTGTTGCTAAGCACAGAATTATAAAAAAAAATTCTGAATAGAAGTTCTAGAGCCAACTACTGCAGAATCCTTCCTCCAAATTTGGATATAATCCACCAAGCGGTCATGGAGAATATGCATTTTGGCAATTTATGTCCAGCCAACTATGGTTGCAATCTGTCAAGCGGTTAAAGAGGAGTAGCGTTTTGACAATTTCTGCTGAATTTTTCATAAAGTCAAAGATTTTCACACAAAAATTGACCAATCAAAATTCTGTATGCATGTTCGGAAGCCGAAAGCATTAGGGTCCTTCCAGCCAAATTAGTTTGAAATCCGCCAAGCGGTTAATGTATATATGAGACACTGCATCACACAATGATGTTCTGGCCAAAAGGTCAAAATCACTGATACATATGGCAACCATCTGCTGTCCACCATCCATCCGTCAACTTATGTTTTTAAGCATAAGTTGACAGATGGATGGCGGACAGCAAATGGTTGCATGCGTATCAGTGATTTTGACCTTTTGGCCAGAACATCATTGTGTGATGCCGTGTCATTATAAGGAGGCATGTGTCCAAGTTTAGGACCAGTATGATCAACCAAACATGAGATATAAACAGAAAAGTTGAGCTAAACGCAAATTAGACGCTGCCGGGCGACGTGCATGGTATCACAATAGCTCATTTTACTTCGTAGGTGAGATAAAAATGGCCTCTTGCACTCTATAGTAACCTACAACATTTGTTTGAATTCCATCCACCGCTTTCGGAGGAGTTACATTACACAGAGACTGGCGTGGATCGCTGTGAAAAATCTGGAGGTCTTAATGGGAAATGATCTGTGATTAACATGAGCGCGAGGTTAGAAGAAATTGACCAGGGCTAGTACAATTTGTAACTGACCAACCCAATGATAACAATTTGACATGTCAACTCTTTAATGGTCAAGGTGGTAAAAAAATTCCTCTGCTGTGAGCAGAGCAAGACGACTATTTTTGAAAATTTACCAGTAGAATGACTGGCTCGATAATTGAGCCAGTCATTTCAGTGGTAAAATTAAAAAAATAGTCTCCCCTTGGTCTGCAAAGATTTGAAGGGCTATAGTAGAATCTAGTAATCACTAGTCCTATCTAAATGTAGTGGCTCATCTGGCTTAATTTAAAACTATTGAGAGGGTGTCAAATGATGTGCGAGAGTGTGGGCAGGACTATGGGAAATCTAGATAAATCTGGAAGACACCAATCTCTGACTACATAAAATAAATGTTGTCAGCCAATCCACAATCATATGGATAACCCAACCCACATACCAAATTTGGTTGAATTCCACACAACTGTTTGGGAGGAGATAGCATGATGAATGGATGGAGACAAATGTATCCTAATTTTTTCAAAACATGGAGTTAAAGAAAGGACTTGAGATTTTAAAGGTAGGTAGGTAATTAATTCAACGTCATCATACTAAAATTAAGTTTTCTTTAACACTCATGAAGGGTTTTGCGGAGGCAGGGCCCTTGCACCATTCTGTGCTCTAAAATTCACACCATCCAATCATTACCTTCACACATGGGTCATTGACCTAATGGATTTTATGACAGAGATATCTTCCATGTATGTACTTGATCCAACATTTGTCAAAATGACCCATGATTTCTTGAGGAAGTGGGACAGTTGACCCCACAAAGGAACCGGATCGGCAGAACCTGGCTCATATCCAAACCCGGTTTCTGCAGTGGTGTTGGGAAATATTTATTTGCAGACCAAGAAAAGGCTATTTTTGAAAATTTATCAATGGAATGACTGTCTCGATAACCGAGCCAGTCATTCCAGTCATAAATTTTCAAAAATAATCTCTTGTTCTGCAAATAGATATTTTCCTATTGGTCATTGG
Organism: Chaetoderma sp. LZ-2023a; assembly: GCA_034401795.1. Taxonomy (NCBI): domain Eukaryota; kingdom Metazoa; phylum Mollusca; class Caudofoveata; order Chaetodermatida; family Chaetodermatidae; genus Chaetoderma; species Chaetoderma sp. LZ-2023a. The sequence continues at coordinate 77,670,480 of CM067360.1, forward strand.
TGGTCTGACTTGAATCAGTCTTTCACTCTCCTGACATGCGCGATTCACTGTCCTCAGCGGTCACTCACCTGGAAACGCCAACTCTCCACCAGAAAACTTTGAAGTCTAGATGCTCTCCGAGAGCAGCTGAGGACAGGTATAAATAGGCTTACGGGTTGTTTTGTTGTCTATGAAATTTAAATATTTTTTTACTAGTTTCCATAGAATTTTTCTTTCAAACTTCACATCACCTGAGTTGTAACCACCATGCATGCCACCCAGAAAAATTAATGAATAATCCAGCATGCTTATCAGGTACCACTGTACCACAATGCATGTCACCCAACAAAATGAATCAATAAACTGGCATGATTATAATCATGCTGGTTTATTCTAACAAATATTATCGGTGAGGTACGTGGTGGTATAGTGAATATCACTATGAGCGATGTACGCTGTACTCAGACAGAGTGAAATTATAGTAACCCATCTCTAGCTAAGCTCTACCCAAGCTTTACCTGCATTGGGATCGATCTCTGAATCTCAAATTCCTGAAAACTATACATGTAAGCTGTTGATATGACAGCAACAACTCCCAGTCAAATTAGTTTTAAAATATTCGACATCATTTTTCTGTACTCAGACAGAGTGAAATTATAGTAACCCATCTCTAGCTAAGCTCTACCCAAGCTTTACCTGCATTGGGATCGATCTCTGAATCTCAAATTCCTGAAAACTATACATGTAAGCTGTTGATATGACAGCAACAACTCCCAGTCAAATTAGTTTTAAAATATTCGACATCATTTTTATTAACCCTTTAATGGTCATGCTGACCAAAACTGGCCTGTTATGGCCTTGTGAAATGTCCATTTACGGGCCAAGAGAATAGAATTTTTGAAAATTCACCACAAATGACTGGCTCAATGACAGAGCCAGTAATTTGTCATAAACTTTCAAAAATTGCATTCTCTTGGCCACTAATTGGACATTCAATAAGTGGATATTAAAATTTTCTTCACCAAATTTGTCCATTAAAGGGTTAAATAGAATACATATAGTCCGTCATCAATTAAGTGTCTGTGACGATTGCCGAACTTATCTACGTCATTCATTTGTCATTGATTATGTTGTCATCCTTATGCATCATGTAGTTGATTATGACATCATGATTGATGGATAAAATGGAAAGGTCCGTTATGTAATGCTTATAACTCCAGGTGTAATCATGTTTGTGTCACTTTCTATTTCAGCTACTGTTGAAACATAGCCAGACCACAAACAAATGTTGCAAAAATAAACGTACAAAATCTGGAACAGTAGGACAAAAATTTGAAAGACCACTATCAGTAATATATGACCTGTGACCAGCAACATCATTCATCAACACAGACAGTAGCATAGCCATAAAACACCGCTGATCACCAGCATGGGCAATATTATATAGGACCAAGATAGTTTACTTTTGTTCTAGAGACTGGACTTGTATTGTTATTGATCATCGATAACAATACAAATCTCAAAATCAACAGTAAAGTAAACTTAATCTTGGTCCTATATAATATTGCTCATGCTGCTAATGAGTGGTGGTTTGCGCTACTGTCTGTGTTGGTGATTGTTTGAGCAAACTCTGCATTATATCAATGTGGCAGCATTCAATAACAATGACATTAAACTTTTTAAAGTGAATGAATAAACAATTTAATCAAATCCAAAATGACCAGGTTTGACTTATTTACTGTATGTAGGTAAAGGTTGTATGGTGTTTTCATCATTTCTTTGATCTTCAATGGAACAAGGATTGAGAATTTTTCCCATTGTGAACAGCAGAACAAGGTAGTTAAAGGTAAGTAAAGCTCCAGCTTTACAACCCTTTACTGTCCAATATTTGTCAAGAAAATGTAAATTTCTGCTGAACCCTTTAATGGGTAAATTTGGTCGAGAAAATTCCAATTGTCTCATAAAATGTCAATTTGCTGATCAAGAGTATTCTGGGAGCCAGTCATTCCTGTGATAAATTTTCAAAAATAGTATTCTCTTAGTCAGCAAAAGGGCATTTCTCAGGAACACTGCAGAGGCTGGTTATGGCTGATTTGACCATTAAAGGGTTAATAAATGCCCATTTGCAAGCTAAGGCAATTTTTTAACATTTAGAACTGTAATGATTAGCTTGGTTATCAAGCCTGTTATTCCAGTGGTAAAATCTTAAAGTAGTCTTCTCTTGGCCTGCAAATGGTCATTTCTCAAGACAATTTGATTTCAGAGGCCAGTTTTGACCACTCACTGAGTCACGGTAAAAAAATAATTCTTGTTCTACATATGGACATTTCTCAAGGCCACCAGAACATGTTTTCACCAGCTGGAGTGTTAAAGGGTCAATTGCTATGTTATTGGTATATCTAATCATGTTAGTTAGAGCTAATTCAATATAACAAACTTTAACAGTTAATTAAATTCAAACGGCACAAATGATCATGGAGAATGCACCAAAATAGCCCAAACTTCAGGGCAAACTCTTTGTCACTGATTGGAGAAGTTCAATCAATCTGTAGTGTACCAGCTTCAAGTCTTTCCAGTAGTGGTGGCTTCCTCATCGTCAAACATGTCATCATCAGAAGATTCACTGTCCCACACATTAGCTGTCTCACCATTACTATCAGTGTCTGATTCCACGTTTACAATGCCACGATGAGTGATATTTGGTTTAAAATATATAGCACAATATATAGCCAGTAATATACTATATACACATGTACTGTTAGGCCCTATGACCTGACAGTGGCTGTTATGGTCATACGCCGCCCTCAGACTTTAGCACAGAAATCAAACACATTATTCATAGTTTCGCACATCCAGGCATCTTGAATTCGGCCGCCATTAAAGTTGGGGAAAACTTACTACATGCTAAAGAGGACTGCCCATACAAACTCATTGTTTACATTTTCCTTGATGTTCAAACCATTAAATCCTGTGTCTGAGAATCTGTAATAACCCTGTCAGGTATCAGAAAACATGAAATCATGAGTGAATTTCGCAATATATTAAAGAAAATGTAATTAAGGTTTAACGGCCCATTACTCGTAATGTTAAATTAGCCCCTCTGAAAATGGCGTATCTCCCAGGGTATTGTGGGAAATTTGATTGTGATGACGACATTGTGATTCTATGAATATAATACAGGGTGGGAATATCGCCTCCAACAAGGGAGTACTTCTACTATTGCATTAACAATTTCAAACGACAAGAGAAAATAATAAATTTGTTACGAATGTGTCAAAATTCTGGTGAATCTTTTGAAACTAATTTGACTTAAAGCCAGCTTCCAGTCAAATTGCTTTCAAAATATTCAACATCATACTTATATAATGACTGTAAAAGTGGAATTCTGGGATTTCAGGTTCAAATTGGTAAAATGTCTTAATTCATTGGTTTAGATTTGGGGCTTACTTCCCTGATAATGCAGGTTACTAGGCCAATATTGGCCCAGTAACCTGCATTATCATTCTTGTTTTAGTAAATGTGATGTCACCGATAATGAGAAAGTTATTGATTGTCGCAAGGGAGCCGCAGACACAAAATATATATATAATATCCATTTCGTCCTGGTCACGAAATAACAATGTTGAAGATAAACAATCCGATAAACTCGATCATCGACGCGTGTCTTTGTTTACAGTTTTCGAGATAACTAACTTGAAGCACTGTCAGTAATAAGCCTGAGTTAAGATGCCGAAGCGGTCAAATATATAGGCATCACACTTTCTGATTGGCAGTTTCGTTATTCCGTGTTATCTGTCTACTTTTTAGTTTGTGGCGTACACGAAATGTGCGTAGATTGATGAATTGCACACACAAAAATATGTTATTTTCTAAACAGTTGACGCCATCTTTGCTAGATCTGATTAAATATGTGTGTATTCTCGACCAATCAGACGGTGATACCCGTTGCCGAAAACGGGTAATAACGTTATGTACTCGGATATTCCTGGAGTGAGTTCAGGAAGGCGAACGTTCACGCGGTACAGTGTTCAGTATATAATGGAAAATGTTTTGCGCGGTCCTGAACGCACCCCAGGCATGGGTAAAACAACTATGTACGCATGTGCATGTCTGTGTAAAAGCGGAGATTTTCGGTTACATATTATGTATGAAATAGCGAAATCGAAAACAACCGAATGTCCAGTTTTCAGATTTTGTAAATCGTTTCCATTTCCGTTATAAGACAAATTTGGCATAACACACTAGCTGCAACTGGTGCATATATTGTTCTAAAAAGTTATGCCTATTACATCGGCTCAAATTAGACTATATTGTAATAAACCCATTTCAGAGAATATCTTGGTTTATTCATCCAGATTTCAAAAGAAATTGTGGATTGAAAATTTATTAAAATATATGCACAGTCATCACACTAGCTTCATACTCAGTAAAGAATACCCAGGTGCGGAGTTCACACACGTCGATTTTATACAAAATTAGGATTGATTACGATGATGACATTTCGACAATTATCATTTACAGCCACAAAAAAGCTAAAGGCGGTGCATGTACTTAACACATATACGGCTCCAATTGCAATTTAAATTTACATGTACGGGTCCTTGACAGACTATAGACCGATTCCACTTTATGTTTAATGACACGTAGTAAGAATCTTTGTAGCGTTAATGAATACATTTGATTGCTCGTTTGACTTTTTCCGTGACGGGTTTAAAATATTTCATGATACGTTTAACATATTGTAGGACAGGTTAGACTTTCCGTTAGATGCGCCTATAAAATAAATAAAATGCGTTTGGTGTTTGGCCACGCCTGGAAACGCTACGAGGTTTTGACGCGTTCAAGACGCATTTTTGTTTCGTTTTTGCTTCGTGAAACAGTAAAGCTAACTAAGGTCTGTACTGTATTTGCAAAACAAAAAAAGAAACAATTCTAAAAGCCTCACCAGCAAAGTAGGATTTCCTCTTCTGGTTTGCGCACCTCCACTGCCAATGCTAGTTCAGGTGTTAGGGATCTTCCTGGTGTTCCAGGTATAACATCCGGTATGGTTTCTGCTTCCGGTTTGCACATTTCCGGTGTCAATGATATTTCCAGTAATAGGGATCTTCCTGGTGTTCTAGATATTTCTTCAGGTCCGGTTTCCGCTTCCGCTTTGCGCATTTCCGATGACAAGATTAATTCCGGTGGTAGGATTCTTTGTGGTGTTCCAAGTTTAGCTTCTGTAATTTTTTCTGATTCCGATTTTGACATTTCTAGTGATTATTTTCATTCTAGTGTCCTCATCCCTACGAGCAGGTTTATCTTCTGATTTGCAAATTTGGTTTCTCCTCCCATTCTTTTTCTTAGTTATAGCGACTCCGCTCTTGCTTCTGTAAGGAGAGACGCGTCAACTTTAAGTTGATGACGTCACAAACAAAATTAAAATTTGAATAAGGTCGCTTATAAATTACTTATGTGCCTAAGAATGTTAATCTGACACGATAGATGCCATGTTTTCAAAATATGATCCAAAATTGGTTAAATTGATCTGGGACTATTTTGTCTGATATCGATATGGTTGAGTGGTCACTCAATACTATGATTGATCACTCAACTTCCATATATGGCATTATACATGCCTGGGCAGGCGTGAAACCAGCGAGATATGTCTGGTTCTTCAAATGTGAAGTTTTTAAAAAAGTTTTCTTATTATTATTTTATGTGAGCGGTACGGTTTCCTTTTAAGAGGAACAAGCTAAGTTATAATGCCAAGTAGTTGAATATCAACGTTTTATATTAAGTTGAATTAGTAGTGATAGTCCTAGGTGCTGTAATTAATTCCTATGGAGGAGGCGCCAAATCCACCAGAGAACTGAGGTAATCGATCGGTCGATCATTTTCGCCTGATCTGTGATCATATTTCAATAAACACTCAGCTATCAAATACCTCCACGCCCTAGGGACAAATCACTTAGCTCACCTACCATCACGCCTGCCGGCTCCGGGTTCAAATCAGCCATGGGGAACCACTTATCCTCCCGAACCCGCCATTGAACCTTATTCAGTAGTCATTCATCTGCTCATGGGTCTTCTAATCTTATGACCCATCGTCGAACGCCTCTACGATAATCTTCAGTCTATTCCGGGATCGCTTTCCACCCATAAAAGCTGCAAACATAAAGATCCATCATCGAACATTCTCAATCACCATAGAGATGTGTCGAACCCATTCTTTACATCTACGCATCAGTTATCAGAACACTGATGTAATATAGTTCTCTTCTTCGAATTACATTTCGGGACTCGATTCTTAACAGCAGTCATCCGAGGATAGTCTTCAACGAATCACCTCTGGATCTCCATTTCGTTTAATGTCATTGTGCTTTAACGCCCACATTGGGCGTTGCTCATATATGTTTCGCCAGTGACGTCACGCTCATTATATTCCTGTGCCTGTGTTTATATCACACATATATCGATTATTATTCCGGATTCGCACGACCTATTTCGGATCATCTTCTTCGACCACCTCTCCAGGGTCGAGCAACTCAACTATGACAGACTACAGTCTTTACGTCTCTACGAAAGATATGCAGATTTTGGTATGACATTACACCAACAAACACAAAGCATAATATACTATACATCTTAATTATTTAATTAGTATACAATGTAGGTTAGTAATTACTTAATGGTATACTGACTACCACTTATAATGAAAGTCGGTGATGAATGAATCATTCCAGTAGTAAATTTTCATAATAATCTTCTATTCCTACGAAAATGGACATTTCTCAGACCCATGATAGAAGTTATTTCCAGCGGGTAAAATCAGTAAAGATTTGAGTTGCACAATTTTATATAATTCGACTCAACGCGAATTAACGGAATCGATTCATTATTTAAACTGAATCATATCCCGTCGCTTATCGAGACAAGGTCAAAATCTTTATGTTTAGTGTTGTTTATACATTTTGGTTTCAAGCAGTTAATGGTTGGGATAACATTTTACTCCAGACATTAACTGATTATGACCAAATGTGTAATAACTTAATTGCTAAGCATGAAATCATTGTGCCAAATTATTCTATGGTAACGACTGATTTATAAACCGAATTATAGTAGGTCTGATGTTTCAACTTTCGCTGAAATAGCATGCATCGTGAATTTGTTCAATCTTGATTCAAATTATCTGTGATATACCATTACTGTCCGTCCATCTCATCCATTTTATTCCGTTTTATCCAACTGTGCAATTGATGATATTTTTAATTGAAATGCTATACATATATTAAATACTTTTTAACAACTGATATTGGTATCTGTTTTTCTTTGTCTAATTAACCCTCTCTGCCGCATTCGCTGCCAACAATGATATCCAGTTAGTTTAAGTCCGTTCTTAGGAATTAATAATTTGAAACTTTGTCTGGGATATCCAATCCACATTCTTGATTAACAACCAATTCATCGACCGTTGAGATGGGACCATAGAATTTAATCTCTACGAGTCGTTCAACGAGTCATCCAAGTAGGAATTGACAGTCTGCCATCTTGACACACTATGATTTATCTCTCATATTAAAGCCCATGACGTTAGAGGCATGGCTACTTCTTTCGCTCTTTTTGCCGGTTCATCTTTAGATGAGGTCGTGCAGGTGGCAGGATGGAAATCTGAATCCATTTTTACATCATTTTCTCTCAAAGACCAGAGTGCAGCAGCCTCCTTCTTTCGTAACATTACTATTTTAACTAAAAAAGCCGAAGACCATTTACCAAGCACTTTCCACCATTTTCGTTAGGACTGCGTTTGTAAGAAATGGTGAGAGTCTTCTTTTGGTTTTTATTTATTTCTTTAAGTTCAAGTTATCCTTATTTGTTAATCACAGTGTGATTGAGTTATATGCACTATTATGTTATGTTATTAACATTTGGATAAGATTGGTTTGATTTTTATCCTTGTTTGTTGATTCTCAAATCTCCTCCCACCTAATGTTTAAATGGGGCACTGACAAAATCTACGGGTTTAGCAAGTAGTGATTGAACGGTAATGGATGTTTTGTGGTGTTATAACAACCCCCCACAGACCCCCCTTGTGTGTTGGTCTGTTGTTTTATTAACCACTATAAAAACATACTTACCATTCAATCACTACGACCCGCCCTCAGCCACCCCGCATGGTAAGATTTGAGAATTGGCCTTTAATATTTAGCATTTCAATTTAGAAAAGTGAATCTGTTTCCTATTTGGGCTCCAGTGCGCATACGCTTAGTGACAAGCGTCACTATGGGGTGAGTATAGACTGGTGCTAGTCTATATCTGTCAGTAGGCTGGAGATGGACTTAACCAGTAGCCTGGTTGAGGGTCCATATTAATAGGAATAGGCATGGGGAGGTGTGTATGCAGGCATAAAAATCTTATTCTGATAGCTAAATACAGATAATTGATTTAGCAAGTAGTGATTGAACGGTATGTTTTTATAGTGGCTAATAAAACAACAGACCAACCCACAAGGGAGGTCTGTGGGTTTTTTTGCATGAAGTGAGTGAATGAATGACTGACAATTAAACATCAATTAATTACCAAACAATCGTACAATATTGGATATTTTGAAAATAATTTGATTGGAAATTGTTGCTGCCTAAGGCAATATCCGACAGGTTTTCTGTATGATTTTCTTTGGAAACGAGAATTAGAACCGTGCATGAAATATTAGTGAATTAGTTAATAAATTTGATTAATGAAATCAATTAATTACGTTTTTGTTATATTTGATCATATGAATACACATTCTGTTATCTTGTAAGCTTTTTAACCTAATGATTAAACTAATAAATAGAAATATATTTAATAAATAAAATATTGATATTGAAATCGCATCATTATTATTGCTATTCTATGATTCTATGACCATGCAATCTGAAATTATCTGTAGTTAGCGCATGCTTAGTACTCACCTTCCGGCTGTCAAAACTGTTTTAGTCAATCGTCTCGATATCTCAGGTAATCAATTTGCAACTTGAAATCGAATTGTCTTGACTGGTATAATTTTACCTATCCCAACCACAACAAATAAGTGAAACTAATAGCTGGCTTTTAAGCCTTTGCTGCCGTTCTTTTTGGCACTATTAGAAGTGAATGCATGAGAAGTGTAGTTGTATACCCATCCCAACTCGAACACAAATACCATTTCATTCTCTTGCCATATACCCAATCAATAGTTTGGAAAATCACGATTTTCTTTCAAAAAATATGCGAGGGAGGCACGCCGACGATAAGTCCGAGCTCAGGCCAACCAGAGCCTCAAAGAGGCAGATGAGAGTCTCGATGAGTACTACGAGGCTGTAAAGATATCTGAGCCAACGCTCGACTATGAAGCATCGACAGGTCAGAAGACAGCAGAGCTTATAGTAGTGGTGGAAGCTGCAGCGGTGATGACAGGAGTCATGCTCTACGCACGCTCAAGCTTAATACCTGATGTGTTCGACACGCATACCTTAGCATAGCCAAAGTAAAGTACCATCACACCTAATGAGCGAGTCCCAGCTATGAGGTTTCCGATGTTGAAGCTGAGCCAGTTGCCCTGATTAGGTGGGATGTCCCTGCCACCAAGGTGGTGATGACCTTCGAGTGCCGACTCGAGGTTGTCGCGTCCACTGGTTAGGCGCAAAAGTGCATATGACTTAGTTTTCTGTCTGTAGAGTTGGCAATCAGCCAACTCGCGTACCTCACCAAGAACATTGGTCCCAGCAACCACAATCTTGAAGTCGTCTAGCTTATCAACCTGCTGGATGGCGCCTCCCTTCTGAACCAGGACCGCAACAGCAACACAGTCCGATGCACCACGATGCAATGTCAGCTATACCAGTTGGTTAGTTGTGGCTTGGACCTGCTGGTGTTCTCGCTCCACATGCACGATCCGCTGTTTGGAACACGTTTGCTTCAGTTCCTTGTCATTCTCGTCATACCAGACATGAAGTCTTGGAGCATTCATCGTCGCATCTGCGAGCTGCTCAGTGTACACCCGGAGGAACAGCCTATCCTGCATGCCAGCCGGATTCACGTGTGTGTTCTCGAGGAGGGTTAAGAGTTGAACTGCCATGGGCTTCTCGACACCTGCCCGTAGTTCGAATTCCGTGAACCCCTCATTGCACCCCACAGCATAGTACCCCTTTCCCTTTACATAGAAGGTTGGGCCATGAGCCAGCGGACCTAGGACTCGGTACTCATCGTTCACATAGGTGGTGTCCACGGTGCTGTTGCTCTGCACGATCTCCCACCTGTTCAGAACCTGCGGGAGCTCTACCATCTGTTCTATTGTGCTCTGAAGCTTGAACTCGAATGTCATGCTCTTGATCTCATGGATCTGTGCCGAGATTGCAAAGTCAATGTACTTCCCAGCAGCGGACAACGGGTTCTCATCGTGTATACTGGGTCGAATGACCGTCAGGAAGTGCGATGTCGCGGGTTCAATGGCCCCATTTGGATGTTGCACATACTGCAGCATGTTTAAGATCTGGGTATATAGAGGGGTTAAACAGCTGCCATGTTTGGTAAAGTTCTCCAGCAGATTGTCTATAGGCAGCAGGACAAGTCAGCACGACAGCCATGGCGTGCACTGTCCCACTGTGACAGGGTCCGAGGACTGCTTCGTGACATCAACATTATCCACGAGCGAGCCAAGGTCACACCTTCGTCTGATGCGGAGATACTGGCCGCCATATAGGAAGGAGCGCCAGCTCATTGTACAAAAGAACTCCTGACTCGGATACTCTACCGGAAGTTTTACAGCACCCAGGGCAGGCCACTCAGCCTGCCTCCTATGGCCCAAACCAACAGTCCTGTTATTCTAGCTCTCCAAAGGGCGAGGGTCGAACCCAAAGATCTACTAACAGTCGGGAAGTGGGCTGCCGTATTTAGCCTCCATAGCCAGGAAGAACGAGATATACTGGATAGCCTCCAGTCTGGAGCAAATAACTACTTCAGGGAGGAGGTCAGTGCTGCTGTAGCGGAGAGCCACGACACCGGTCATGCAGAAGGTACTCAGGAGGGGCTCACTGTTGGCCGCAAGGAAGCTGTTGAGCACATCTTCAACGAAAGAGGGCGCAGGCGATTGGACAGAAATCTGCCAACATTTCTGAAATTCCCAGATAACTACCAGGACTACCTCATCAAATCCACTCGCAAGTCAGATGCTAGTCGCGCATGGAAAAGGTGGATCTTCCGTGAGAAGCTCCAGAAGAAGAGAGCCCTAGACTCTGACCCTCAGTGGGTAGAGTTTAAGCGACAGGCTTCTGACGAAACTGACGAAGTTCCTCAAGCTTCTGATGAAGTTCCTCAACCTTCTGATGAAGGTCCTCAAGCATCTAACGAAGTAGCGGAGACCGCAGACGAAGTTCCTCAGCCCTCTGATGAATGAAAAAAAAGTTGCGGCAGCTGCGACAGTCTATCAGCGATGACACGTAGAGCAGGCTAGTTTCCTGGCTGGATTCAGCTTGTAGGTGAAGGTCTGCGCCTTTTCCAGAGATGGCTTGAAGTGTGACAGCTCACCTGTCTCCTTGTTGCTGAAGATGAAGCGGTACAGCTCAGCTGCCCTCTGTACACCTGCGATAAAGTCCCCTTTGATCTCCTTGAGGGTTAGGCTGTCGTATATGGTCTCGAGCAGGGCACGTCCACACTTGGAGCTGACGTATATCAACCGGGCATTGTGGTGGATGTCCGGTGAGATCTCGCGGGTGTACTTCTCAAAGAGGATGAAGACAGTTATCTTTGTGTGCCGGATGCGCCTGGTGATGTTGCTGAGGTAGGTGACTGTCTTCTGGTCCATTGCAGGGTCATCGATAACTAGAACAAGTGGTTCTGTCAGTCGGCCTGCCAGCAGCTTCTCCATCAGTGCTTGCAGGTTCTGCGTCTTGGTGATTGGGCCATTGTACCATTGATCATTACTGTCAACCGCCTCAGCGGCGGAGTCAGACACCAGAAGGATGTATTGAGAGTGTAGATGTTCGGCCAGGAGAGCCCGCAGCAAGATGTTTTTCCCGTGTCCTGACTGTGCAATGATCAGCACCACCTGGCCAGCATCGGCCGGCCTACTGTCGAATGGTACAGACATGCGTGCGGAGGATGGTTAGCACTTGGTCGGCGGTAGCCTCGTTTATATCTGGGAGACTAAACGGCAGTACTTCCTGCACCAGCTCTTTCGCCTGCAGAGGGGGGAATCCTGCACCTCCGGCGGATACGAAGGATGCGATGGAGGCGTCAAGCATGAAATCCCAGCAGCAGCTGAGAAGATAGCGTAGAGGGCCTGTGTCAGCACCCACAGCGTCTAGTACATCCAGTATCTGTATGATACATGCACGGGAAGCCATGACTATCCTGTGGTCTTAAACGGCAAACCAAAGAACCCTGACTTCTTCACCTCTGGTAGCCGGAGGCTGCGGTAGCACCTGTTTGGCCGTCGACAGTGATATGGCTTAGGCCGAGGGTGCCTACACTGAGATTCTCTCCATCCTGTCGGAATGAGCTTCGTGGTTTCAGGAGATCCGTAAAGAGGTCCTGTGCATAGTACTCAGCCATAACCTTGATGGTTCCAGCCTCATCGACTCCGAGCATACCTCGCATTGTCACCCTCTCCTTGATGCCCATCCCCTTGTATACAGTCTTGGCCTTGTTAATGGCTGATTGTCCTACCGTATCAGTGTTCCCGATGAGATCTCGGGCTGGTATGGTACCTCAGATCTCCCGCGGGTCTCCCTTCTCATCGAAGTCTAGGAAGGAGATAGGGGCAACAGTGTCCTCTGAACCGAGGTGGCCTAAACCTACTAGTCATACCCCCAGTGAAATAGTTGGGCATAGGAGGACCACGCAGTCGGCCAAGGGAATAGGTAGCAGTTCTCAGGGTACTGGCCCTCTGCAGGGGCACGCCTTGTGGGCGGTCCACCATTCATGGGCATTGGCGACCCTCAGTCCGCGTGCTCGACTATGGGCTACACACCGCCCTCCGGCACACCATGCCTCATATGCTGCAGGGTTCTCGTGATCCATCTCTCACTATTCAGAGGGGTTAAACATAGGCGACAATGATCTCAGCCATTGCACTTGTTGGTAGCCCTAGAACTGCGGCCTCCATTAGTGTAACACGTTCACCCATGATCTTGGCGGCAACAGTGTAGGAGGCACCACTGAGGGCGATCTTTGGGATGGGGTGAGATATTCCGAGACAGTGCCCAGCCACCCCACTCACCACTGTAGCGAGGAAAGCCGCAGTGGCGGCAGGAAGAACCTCATTTCCCCCTGTCATCTTCACCACAGTACTGGCGACATGGACTGCCAGAGGTTTTGCTTTGGTCAGTAACTTCTGTGTCTTGGTTCGCAGCAGGTTCTCCACCTTCTGAAGACTCGCCTGGCTCTTGGGCAGTTGCTTCACGATCTGTACCGTTGACGTCATTGTTTAAGCACTGAGTATACAACGAGGTTAAACGTCTGTGTCCCCTGTCGAGAGAGCTAATAAGATCTTCTCAGTCTGCGTCTGCCAGGTGGCCGGGTTGGTACTCAGGAATATTCATCTCTCTATTGAGACATCTTGAACATGTCCGGGCTCACGCTATGCGAGAAGTACTATGATGTCTTCCGGAGGGAGTTGAAGGACTACAAGAGGAAGACACCAGATGAGCTCGCTCAACTCTCCGGTGCTGAGCTGACAGAGGAACTGACAGCTGTGAAGCTCTATCTAGGATTTGGCAAGGGACAGATCTGCTTCCTCGAATACCTTATCATGGGCGGAAGTATTGTCGAGCAGCTCCTGTGAGCTAAAGGTTTCTACAAGGATCGGGAGTAGCTGTCAGATGTGTTCCAGCAGTTGCAGACCGCCATGGCCTCACCAGACTCAGAGCTGAACAAGGCTCTGCGTGACTACAAGTTGGAAAAAGGATGTGCTGCTGAGCCCTCCCGCCCTTGGATGTGCATGTTGGCAGCGTGTATAGGGGCTGTAGGGCATGCCAAGCTGGTTCAGTGTCTCACCGTGGTCCCCACTGCTACTGTAGAGAGTCAGGATAGTCTTATAGCTGATTTGCTAGCGGCGGAGTAGGCTGATCCCGAGCGCCACGATAGCTAGGCCTGACACCACACGTAGAGCTACCACGGGAAGCGGTGTCGTGTTGACTGGCTGCAGTGTCGGGGTGCTTGGAGCTGCCGTGTCGACTGGCTGCAGTGTCAGGGTCGGAACGACTGTATGGCTCGTACTACGCGTAGGTGCGTTGATGGCAGTGTTGAAGCCGAAGTGGACACTGGGGGGAACTCCCCTCGACTATCATGTTGTTATAGCCCATGACTTGGATGTCCCCGATGTTCACGATCATGTTGCTCGGAATCAACCTTAGGTGTGACGAAATAGCAAAGTCAAGTTTGCGATAAGAACTTAGCAATAAGACAACTGGGGTCGGCCACGATGATCATATCCTCAACGAGACTGATGAACATGGCCTGGACCTCTGCTCCGCTGACACCATCTATGGAATGCTGCAGCTGGGTCTATGCCGTAAGGAGGCAGTAGCACAGTGCTACCAGGGACTGGTTGATCCGAACGATCCCTGCTGGTGTGAGGCCTGAGGTGTGTGGGACAAAGTACTTCCACACATCTGGATAGTCCTGCCGCAAGCCAGTGATGTGCATATTTTGCACCAGCGCTCCAGGGTCGGAGTCTGGATCGAACGAGAATGTCGCTGTCTTCCGATGGCCTACTCGTCGGGGCATTCGATAGGGGAATCCTGAGTAGTCATGTCTCAGGTCACTGTACATAACCCCTAGACCGCTGTTGTCACCACCATGCCACCGATAGTCTGGGTGAGCGCTGAACTCTCTGTAATCTGCTGGCCGCTGAGACGCTATGACTGTTGAGCTGTGGGTTGAAGGCGTTTGTATCAGGGAGGCTTGCACCCAGCTCATGGAGGATTCGTCGCACTGTGAAGTACACGTGGAATCTGAAACAGCTGGCGATGAGCACAGCTTCAGGAGTACCAGAATAGGAGTGAAGCAGGGTGGAACTTACTCCACATCCTGCCGTGGCACACTACACGGCAAAATTCAGCTGCTGATTCCAGTATGAGAGACTTGGAGCAGCCATCCAAGTATGAGCTTGCTTCGCATCCTTGATGGTGATGGTGGCGGTTGGTCAGCGGTCGTGGGTTGACGGAGAAGCTGGTTCGGGACCATCCATCCACTGTGATGGCGAACGGTGTTAGCTCTGGTATATCATCTATTAGACCTCTCAGGCCATTCACGGCTGTACGCAGGAGGGGCTGTTGGCTCCGGATGACTGTCGTGAGGTTCAGTGGGAAGGCCATCTATACTGGTGTTCTTAAAGCTACCATACAGGCAGCACACTATTTGTAGTTGTCTGGACTCCAGAGACCAGCAAGGCGACCTCGCCGTAACATCTCGTTTTTTAACTCCTCCATATCAACCCGCCCGCTGGAGCCTTTGAGGTATTGCTGTCACACTTTAGGTTTCTCCGTGTGGTACAGGGCTTGGACCTTCAATATATGGTGGTACTCTTCATCAGTGACCTGGCCATCCTCGAGAGCTTTGCTGACAGACTCGTCGATAGTCCGTAGCATACTCTGTGCCAGTGCCACATACTTAGCATGCTTCTCCAGCCTCCTTGTGATCTGCCTCTGCCCCACCCCCAAGACCGAGGCCAAGACAGTGGAGGCTAGTGTCACGCCACCCAGCGGGATGGCGATGATGGCCCCCACCCCTGTAGCGAGAGTGGCCACAGCTGCCACCCCAGCACTGACTCCAATCACACCCGCAGCAGTGGTTGTACGCACGAGGACGTTGTAGACTGTCTTATATCGCCTGCGCATTCTGCTGTACTTTTCTGCCTCATGGGGGGCGAGATTCTGTCTGATGGTATCTATCTGCTGGAGTCGCCAGCTGTGGATGGTACCGCCCTCGTGAGCCGTCAGGGAGGGGTATATTTCTGATTGCTTCCGCCACTCTGATTTTGCCATAGTATACCTGGAGATTAAACCTGCATCACCTGCAGAATTTGCTCATGAGTCCTAGAAGGGTACATTTTGGAGAGCCTGGCGAACCATGCCAGCTTGCTGGTGTCGAGACAGACGTCTCTTAGACAGAGGTTATCCAGACGTGACATCTGGAACTTCACCTTATGACCAAGATAGTAGGTCCGCCGCTAGATGGCTTCCTTGGTCTTGCACTTCTGCGCCATCTCCTCTTCCCTCTGTATGACATCTGGCTCATCCTCGTCTGTGAAGACACCTGGCTCATCGTCGTATGTGAAGACATCTGGCTCATCGTCGGATGTGAAGACATCATTCCCACTGACTCTCTGGCTCATCCTCGTCCGCGGTCTCCACTGCATCGTCCGCGGTCTCCGCTACATCTGGCTCATCGTCGTTTGTGAAGACATCGTCCCGCTTACTCTCTGGCTCATCCTCGTCCGCGGTCTCCGCTGGATCGTCCGCGGTCTCCGCTACATCTGGCTCATCGTCGTATGTGAAGACATCGTCCCGCTTACTCACTGGCTCATCCTTGTCCGCGGTCTCCGCTGCATCGTCCGTGGTCTCCGCTACATCTGGCTCATCGTCCCGCTTACTCTCCTCCAGGAGGACCCGCCAGTATCGGAAACCTTCACTGTTCCTTCGCCTCCTTGCAATGCTCGCGTTCTGTTGATACCAGCTCTCCCACTGTAGTCGCTCTCCTTCTTGTTGACAGATCTGTTGTGCGAGCATCTGTGCAGGGGTCATGAAGGGGCAACCCTGTAGCAGGCTCTTCATCATCTCGGCAAATGTCAGATATTCCTGTTGTGATATCATGTCAGGTCAATGAGTAATAAGAGGGTAAACTCTAAATGGCGTCCGATACCCCATCTGTGCTGGCATATATGTTAATGGAGGGGCTGTCAAACAGGTGATTTACAGGTGTGACCAGGCTAGGACTGATAGCTTTCCATAGGTTGCTGTTGGCACCTGGGAGATACTCTATCACGTCCCGGCCGACTTCTACCAGTGAGCTGCTGTGTGCACTACCCGGAGGTTGATGTAGCACATCGGTGTGTATGTATGTTGTGCCCTGCTGGGGCACCTCGAAGTGGACCCATTCTACACAGTACTGTACCACCCGTCTCCCCTCTAGAGAGGGTGATATTACGTTCTCACCACCGGAGAGCAGCAGTCGGACAATCGGCATGGTTATATGTCTTGTTTAAACCCCTCCTATAGCGTGGTATGGAACCCATATTTGCTCACTCGACTGGTCTTGCTGACCTGGCAGATGTGTACGCAGTTGATGCTGCCAAGGTAGAAGAAAGCGAAGGCAAGTCATTCACCCTACAGTACGAAGCAAACTCAAAGGCATTCTCCCTCCACCCCATTGGTGGTGATGGGGTGGAGCTGCTCATAGACCTCAAGGATGTGTCGAAGGAGCGCCTGGGTCGCAACATAGATGGCCACAAGATCGTGTTTCGGTACGATTTCCCGAAGAGGAAGTCAGGGTTGGGTTGTGAACAGTCCAAAACTAACTTTGAGCAGACATTGTCCAAAACCTGTCTAAAACCTGTCTTAAATGGTTTAAACCAGTCCAAAACTGTCCAAAACTATGTTGGACATATCACCATACTCTTATGCATCATAATCCTATTAAAAAATAACAAGAAATCAGAGATTGCATCAAAACCACTATATTAAACAAATCCATTTATTATATGAGTTATTATTACATTTTTATCAAATACATACAATTAAAACTTAAAAGGCTTAATTAGGTTTAATTAGTAGTCCAAATCAGACAGCCCTCTCAACATCCTGTAGCAAAACACTAGCTTTGACGCTTTCTCTACTCCAAGTCTATTACGGATTTTAGTGTGGATATAGCTAAAATTGCTAAAAATTCTCTCAATCGATGCTTCAAACCATCACGCATTTTTTCCATGTTCTTTGCATTATCTGTGGCAATGCTCTTAACTGTACAGTTGTATTTTGTCTTAGCATATTGTATTGTCTCTTGACACTTCACCTTACAGTTTTCAGCACTTTTAGTCATAGAACCAGTGTCAAAGCTGTTTAGGAAGAAGCTCTTTCCTTCCACTTGCAAGCAGGATGCTATGATAGGTTCATTGTGACTGTTACTCCACCCATCCTCCACTAATGTTGCTGTCTTGCCATCAAGAATCACCTTCATATCCTCTGTCACTGATCATGCACAGCATCTAGAAGCTTTCCACCAATCAGTTTACGTAAAGGGGGTTTATATCCTGGGCGTAGCATACTAACAACTTTTATGAACTGCGGATGTTCAGCCATTGAAAATGGAAGGTTACAAGCATAAAACAACCTCGCGACTTCTATATCTATTGCTGACTTCATCGCTGAGGTGGTAGTGATACAATGTCGGCTCAGATCGGGTTGAATTGAGAATTGAACTGGACAGGTTGGTGAGGGTGGTGCTGATTGTGATGGCAATTCTTCTCTTAGTCGCTTTGTGCATGGTGCAGCTGATGGTTTGTCCAGCTGAAACAAAGAAAAGGGATATTACATGTTCTATATAAGCCAAATGTAGATATACACCCTACATGGTCCAAGCCATTTGGGGACAAGATATGATAATCTTTTTAAAAATTTACATTGAAATGACTGGCATTGCAACAAAATCAGTCATTCCTATGTTGAATTTTCAAAAGTAATTAATTTTATGTCATAATTCAATACATTTAAAATTTGGAATGGATAGAGTTAAAGATAGACCGCCCTTCAAATAAATGCATGTTTTTATTTATTTTCAAAACTTTGGGACTTGCTGAATATTAGTTTGACTGTTTGCATCCGTCTATCTGAAGGGTGTTAGTGTGCTATGCCAAATTGTTTTCATAATATTACTGTAGTAAAGGTATTCAGGCAAGAGTATTTCTGAAAACCCTGGGTTGCAGAAAGTATAGGGTTAAGCAGATCATTGTGTGTTATTTCTAATCTTAAGCCAGCGCCCTCACAGGCCAATTATCACACCTATACCATTGAATTGTAAAGAGGCTCAGCATGTGATTGTGGTTATCAGAGATTATCAGACCTGGCTCTATTACTAGCATGGCAAAGAGAATAATTAACTCAGGTATCTGAACTAAAGGTGAGACATCCTGTTGATAACCCCTATGCGGCCAAGACAATTACAGTGAATAGTAACCGTACCTACATTGTACATTATGACTTTTAAACACAACTTAGCACAAATTTTGGAAAATTTTTCACTGAAATGACTGGCTTAGTAAAAGCGGCAGTCATTTCACGAGTAAATTTGTTTTCCAGTCAAATTAGTTTCAAAATATTCTGCAGTTTTCCCGCATAGTGTCCTTGAAAATGATAGCTGAGGAATTCATCGATAAAACGGTTAAGGTATGTATTAGATATATTGGACTCCTAGCACTCCAATGTCAACAAAAAACATTTTTCAAATAAAATTAAAAGATAAACTGTTTTTTTATTTTCAACTTGTCACCAAAATTGTTGAAAAATTAAAACCAGTTTCCTTGGTATAGTCACAATAAAATATAGAATTTTTAATTATTGACATTAGAGGGCAAGGGGTTAAGCATTAATTTTATTTACCTTCAAAATCTTGATGTCTTTGCTGATATGTGTGTCTGCACTGTCTGTATCAGCCTGTTCAACAGGACTTTCAGTAGACTTCTCATGCTTCTCATAGTGTATTTTCATCCTTGCTACCTTGTTGACAACTGTGTACTCACACTCTCTACACTTAGCCATTTGTTTGCCATTAATCTTAACTTCCAAAAAGTGCTTCCAAATTGGATGCTTAGGCCTACCACCTTTGAAATACATATTAACTATTTCAAATACCATCAACACATAAATATTCAGGACAACAGAAGAATTCAAAGATTAATGTAGCACAAGGATATCTTTTTACTAATTGCCTAATTGATATCTAGCATTAACCGAGGATAGATGAAAACATGAAGAATCTAATTTATATTCTATCAGCTTAATGCCTTAATCCCAAATTTGCATAAGATCTTATGTAAACATAGCTAATTTGTGTACTGAGTAGTGCATTCTAAAATAGCCTTAGAGAGCAAGGGTCATCAGTTAATTGTTGAAACAACATCTTAGCAGACTATATTTTCTCTATGAGTTTAAGATTCTTCCATAGGCCATGAACATTTTGCAAGAAATAGATTTAGACACAGAGACAGTTCTCAATAATATAAACATCTAGCTGTACATAGGTAGTCTAATATGTTTACATTATTGATTAAATAGGGTTTCTGTGGGTTTAACACAACAACTGGTCGAAATATACAGAGTTAAAACATTTAAGACAAACAAAAGTTGAAAAAAATTAACCCATGGATTATAGAAAGAAGCAAATAAGACTCCTAATTTATTGAAATCATGTGTCCTTTTAGATTATTATTATTATATAGCAATAAAGTATCCAAAAATACATGTAGATAACCATCCATCAATATGTACATGTACCTGTATGTGTCTAAATGCTATATAGTTGTTTTAAGAAAATTACATTTCAGAAAAATATTTTTTATACCAATATTTTAGGTTTTGGACAGTTTTGGACAATTTAAGGTGTCCAAAACCTATTTTGGGCGGACGGTTTAAACCATGGTTTAAACCGCGGTTTAAACCACTAGTGTCCAAAACTTGCCAACCCTGGAGGAAGTACATCCTCGAGTCGTTGATTGAGCTCTCGGATACAGAGGTGGCCAGACATCAACACCCTAAATAACGACCTCAGCTTTCATCTTGTCAAACCCTATTTGAGCGGTGCCCCGCCGATGGCCTATGATGGCCTGCTATTGACCCTGGCAAAAAACCTGCGGTTCATATTTGAGAAGAATGAAGTGTGGTACCACGCTGAACCTGGGGGTGACTGGCAAACATGGTTGCCCCTATATAGGCCTCCCGCAGTCATTGACATAGAGGTTACTCCCCTCTCCACTGTTGTGAAAAAGGATGGGACAGTTCGAAAGCTCTACAATCAGGGATCATCCTTCCTCACCTACATAGGTGAAGGTGTCTCCCTGACGAGGGTGGGTCCCAGGATCAGGGTTACAGGTGGAAAGCTCCTGCTGCGTTGTCCATTCGATGGACCAGAAGAAGCTGTTAACCTCCAGGAGGGCACCCTACGGGTAGATGGTGTGTCACATGTCTCCAAAGTCAAGGGTGCTGTTAAACTGCTTCAGCGAGTCAGACTCACTAGCCCGCAAACGACTCATATAGGTCTAGAGCTACGTTTCTTAGCCGGCGGCAGAGTGAAGCAGCTAGCCCGTGCCCCTGAGGGGATGAAGATCACTATCGATCCGGATGGAACAGGGCTTCATCTGGCACAGATATTTCTCGAGGGGTTCACTCCGTTCAGTTTAACTCTTCATATATAGCCGTGATTCTCATCATACTGCTCGTACTGGCGTCTACAGCAGTGGTACAGGGCGCTGAGACTGCCATGATATTGGATGCCAAGTGGGCCCACTTCCGGGATGACCCCCAGTACAATCCTTGGGTCGACCCCTTGCGAAAAACATTTATGACCGCTTTCACCCACGTGAAGAGATCAAGTCTGTCTGCCACTTCTATGGGGTGGAGAGGGTAGGTCATGGTTGTCTGCTGGAAACCCCTGCTCAGCACCAGATTCTCTGCGTAACATGTGAACATGCCAGAGTCTGCCGTGGTTCACATGCTAATCACTTTAGCCTCCTCCCAGGTGAGCGTTGTCACGGTAGATGGAAGCCCCTATGGGTGGTCCCATCATGCCGATGCGACTCTGGCAGAGACTACGTGTTTGTCTGAGCCTACACAGAATAGCCCTGTGGTTGATGGCGATCAGTGGTGTATATCACTGTGGAGGCTTGTCTCTAAATGGGCATTCAGACCCTGGTAGTAGTAGTCTGATACTACCTCCCTGGCAGCCGTTCAGTGATCCGTGGTGGCCCCTGCAACCTATGCCCCAGGGATTGAGAGGGCGGTGGTATCATTTAGCCAGTTGTAGTGTCGGAATTAAAATGATACAACCTCCCTCAACTGGCCGCCGTTCGGCGATCCGTGGCCCCCACCATGAAGCAGGGTGGCCTACTCGTCGGGGGGGTTCAATAGGGGAATCCTGAGTAGTCATGTCTCGGGTCACCGTACATAACCCCTAGACCGCTGTTGTCACCACCATGCCACCGATAGTCTGGCAGCCATCTTGCATTTTGGACGATTTTTAGAAATTTCTTTAAAAATCTCCGAAACGTTTGAGGGCTCAATTCAGAACTCATGAAATATCATGTAGGGCAAGCGCTGAACCAAATTTGTTCACTTGTGAACTTGATTGGCTGAATCATTCAGTGGCCATTTTGGATGACCTAGTTTTCGAGAAAACGACCTCCAGAACTGCTAAAGTGATTGGACCAAAATTTGGGAGATGATATTGATGACTGTGGGCCATTAAAGTTTGTTCCAGAGAAGTTGATACATAAAGAAACATGGCCTCTGTTTTCTTGTTACAAGTCTGCTCAACTCATTATGGTTCTACTTATTGTTAATGACCATTCTAGTTGAGATACACCTATGGTCCAGGTGAGCGATACAGGCCTCTTGTTAGAAATGCCTTTAAAAATCTTCTTCTCCAAAACCGTTTGAGGGATCGATTCAGAACTCACGAAATATGATCTAGGGTAAGAGCTGAACCAAGTTTGTTCAAGGGAACTTGATTGACCAAATGGTTCAGTGGCCATCTTGAATGACCTAGTTTTCGCAAAAACGACGACTTCCCCAGAACCGCTGAAGCGATCAGGCCGAAATTTGTGATATATGATTAGGCCATTAATGGTTGTTCAAGAGAAGTTAATCCATCAAAAAACATGGCCGTGGTGGGCCAATCAACATATAGCGTGTTTGGTGGCCATATTGGATTTTTTTATTTGATGAATTTTGAGGCCGAACTTGGTTTCATATAGGTTTTTGGGTATTCTGATCTCAAATTTGCAATTTTTGAAACTGTCGGAAAAACGGTTTGGCGGCCATCTTGGATCATTTTCCTGCCAAACGCTCCCATGCTAAAGCAATGGGAAATTTTAAATGTCTTCTCGATAACTACTGGGACAATTTCAATTATATTTGGCAGGAAGCATCCTTAGGGCATAGAGATTCAAGTTTGCTCAAACGAACCATTGGCCATCTTGGATTTTGGCAGATTTTTTGAGGGATCGATTCAGAACTCATGACATATCATCTAGTATTTGGAAGCAAGCATCCTTAGGGCATAGGGATCCAAGTTGGTTCAAATGAAGCCAGGAATTTTGGCCAATTTTAGGATACATCTTTAAAAATGTTCTCCGAAATCGCTTGGGGAATCGATTCAAAACTCATGTAACATCATCTAGGGAAAGACGTAAGCCAAGTTTGTTCAAGAGGACTTGATTGACAAAATGGTTCGGTGGCCATCTTGGATGACTTAGTTTTCCTGAAAACAATTTCTCTAGAACCGCTGAAGGGATCAGGCCGAAATTTGGGAGATATGATTAGGGACTAAGAGCCACTAAAGTTTGTTCAACGGATGTTGATCCGTCAAAAAACGTGGCTGCCATGGGTGTTAGGCGGCCATATTGGATGTTTTTATTTGAGGGATTTTGAGGCCGAAATTGGTTTTATATATGTTTTGGGGTATTCTGAGCTCAAATTTGCCATTTTCGAAACTGTCGGATAAACGATTTGGCGGCGATCGTGAATTATTTTCCCGCCCATACTAAAGAAATGGGAAATTTAAAATGTCCTCGAGAACTACTGGGCTGATTTCAATTATATTTGGCACGAAACATCCTTAGGGCATGGAGATTTACACATTTGTTCAAACTGGCCATCATGGATTTTGGCCGATTTTTAGAAATGTCTTTAAAAATCTTCGCCGAAACTATTTGAGCGATTTATTCAAAGCTCCTAAAATATCATTTGTGGCACGAGCTGAACCAAGTCTGTTCAAGGGAACTCGATTTGACAAATGGTTGGGCGGCCATCTTGGATAACCGGGTTTTCATGAAAGCATCTTTGTCTCCAGAGCCACTGAATGGACTGGGCCGAAATTTGGAAGATATGATATTGATGACTAAGGGCCAATAAAGTTTGTTCAAGAGAAGTTGATACATAAAGAAACATGGCCTCTGTTTTCTTGTTACAAGTCTGCTCAACTCATTAGAGTTCTACTTATTGTTAATTCTAGTTGAAATGCCTATGGTTCAGGTGAGCGATACAGGCCCCATGGGCCTCTTGTTAATGTTTAATGATCAGGATTTGTCAAGACAATATTTATAATTAACGTGATCACTGTCTATTTGAAGACCAAGAGAAGAATATTTCAGAGTTCTACCTCATGCTGGAGTGACTGGCTACATTTAGGTAATCGAGCCAGTCATTCCAATTTGAAGTTTTCAAAAATATTCTCTTCGCTTACAAATAGACATTGATCCAGACCATTGCCGAAGCCATTTTCAGAAGGCTCAATCATTATAGACTTAACTACATAACTTTTATTACAGACCACCATGCTGTCTGAACCATCACCAATCAATTCTACCTCAGACTCCATTTCCTGTTCAGAGAATGCCGTTAGCAGGGACACAGAAAACAACCTCCCTGAGACGATCACAAATGCCTTACAATTGCTGCATGAATACCGGCTAGAAGATGCAGAGCACATGTTTCTGAGCATATGCAGGGATACAGGAGAAATGTCACAGGAGGAAGCTACATCCAGTACTGTTCAGGCCATGATAGGTAGTAGTACGTTCATATTTCGTCCAGCATAATTGATAAGCTTGTTCACCTGGCTAGAATGGCTAAGTGAGTATGCCATGGCGACTGTTTCTCCGTCAGTCATCCGTCCATCATCTGTCACCATTTCCTGTAAATGACTTTTTCTCAAGAAGCACTGGTCTCATTACAGTTAAATTTAGTAGGAAGCATTAAAGCAAATTTTCAAGTTTGTTCAAATGAAGACGATGGGCCAATTTGACCAACGGCCATCTGTGATTTTGGTTGACTTTTAGAGACGTCTTTAAAAATCTCCTAAACCTCTTGCAGGATTGATTCAAAATTATGATACATGATCTAGAGCAACAGCTGAACCAAGTTTGTTCAAGGGAACTTGATTGGCCAAATGGTTTGGGGGCCATCTTGGATGACCTAATTTTCACAAAATCAACTGCCTACCATAACTTAGATGGTAGGACGCTATGGTTTAGTATATTTATTTGCTGGCCATATTGGAGTTTTAAAAAAGTTTCCATAAAATTATATAAAAAAATTATATATAGAAATCTCTCTGGCTAGTAATCGAGGGGAGTTACAGCCTCTTGCTTAGTTTACCATGTTTGCGTGGTTTATTATTGAGCCCTTCGCGAAGCTGATTTAATGATCCCAATGACATAATTTGTCCGATCTTACAATTAGGTAGATATAAAAGTTTTTCAATTGGCATCTATTTCATCAAGGGATTATCTGATTTCAGCTAGGGATCATTAAGAAAAATTTATTAAGACCATTCATATTATACTCATAGTAAATTTCAATACCAAAATATTCAAACTCTATATTGTTTAAGGTGAAATTTACTCGGTGCATTGCAAGACTGCAATGTTACATGTAGGTTATTAGTGCTGGCGATGGATCAGTTACCTGCTGGTCCACATTGGACATGCTGGTGATAAAAAAATGGATCTCCGTGTAGGTATATGCTTGCAATCATTTTATCGATCCCCTCTGTTTGTCTTATATAGAGGCCTGCCATAACACAAGAATAATTTAACATGTATATCTAAGTCTGTAAATAATTAATGTCATTAAATATACAAAATTGCCCAATTCACTTTAAACTTTGCCAAAAAATTTGGCATGGTATTATGTAATGGCGCTATCCATCCTGGCGGTCGGGCGTGCGGGCGGCTGAGTGGTTTCCGGAAGACAACTCCGTTAACATTTGTCAGATCCCATTGAAACTTCATAGGGTGGTTGGACTAGGTGTTGGGAAGAAACCTATCGAAATCGACGATGATCCGAAATCCAAGATGGCTGCCAGCCACCGGCGGCTATCTTGAAAATTGGTTTCCAGATGATAACTCCGTTACCATTTGTCAGATCGCATTGAAACTTCATAGAGTGGTTGGACTAGGTCTGGGGAAGAAACGTCTCGAAATTGATGATGATCTGAAACCCAAGATGGCTGCCAGCCACCGGCGGCTATCTTGAAAATTGGTTTCCAGATGATAACTCCGTTACCATTTGTCAGATCGCATTGAAACTTCATAGAGTGGTTGGACTAGGTCTGGGGAAGAAACGTATCGAAATTGATGATGATCTGAAACCAAAGATGGCTGCCAGCCACCGGTGGCCATCTTGAAAGTTGGTTTCTGGATGATATCTCCGTTACCATTTATCAGATCACTTCATAGGGTCATTGGAATATGTCTGTTGAAGAAACTTATCGAAATTTACGATAATCAGAAATCCAATATGGCTGCCAGTCAGCGGCGGCCATCTTGAAAATCGGTTTCCGGACGATGCCTCCTTGACCCTTTAACGGATCGCTTTGACACTTCATAAGGATCACTGGTCTGGGTCTGAGGAAGAAATAAATATTTTCTGATAGCTCGCATTCATTGGTTTGTCATCATGGCAGGGTATTATGCACCGTTTGTGGAGCTCTTGTTTGTAATTATTTTCTACATTATAACATAGATATTTGACCAAAAATGTATACAAAACAGTTAGAGAAAATCTGTTGTTCTGAAGTGATTTAGACGAGTGTCGAATTGAATTTGGAGGCGCATTTATTAATTGTGATGACAATTTGAAAGGAAATACTCGACAAAATGCAATCTTTGAAGAAAAATATGAGTTTTAATTGGATAACTTCCTAAAGTTATAACCATATCTGCCAATCAAAATATCTAACGACAGGGTGTAGAAGCAATCTATAGTTTGTTCCATTATTAGCTCGCCTGGCCTAGGCCAGGTGAGCTTAGGTCGTTGCAACCGCCCGTCGTCCGTCTGGCGTCCATCAGCTTTTCCTTTAAATGACTTCTCAAGAACCACTGGGCCAATTTCAATTATTAGCTCACCTGGCCTGAAGGGCCAAGTGAGCTTATGCCGTGGGGACCGTCCGGCATGCGTCAGTCCATCATCTGTCCATCAACTTTTTCTTTAAATGACTTCTCAAGAACCACTGGGCCGATTTCAATTATATAGGGCAGGAAGCATCCTGCGGACATAGGGATCCAAGTTTGTTCAAACAAAGCCGATTGGCCAATTTAGCCGGTGGATATCTTGGATTTTGGCCGATTTTAGGAAATATCTTTAAAAATCTTCTCTGAAACTGTTTGTGGGATTGATGCAAACCTCATGAAATACGATCTAGTGCAAGAGCTGAACCAAATTTGTTCAAGGGAATTTGATTGGGCAAATGGTTTGGCGGCCATCTTGGTTGATCTAGTTTTAGTGACAACGACCTCCAGAACTGCTGAAGGGATCGGGCCGAACTTTGGCAGATATGATTATGGACTAAGGACCATTAAAGTTTGTTCAAGGGAAGTTGATCCATCGAAAAACATGGCAGCAGCTGGCCAATCAAAATATAGCGTGTTTGGTGGCCATATTGGATTTTTTTATTTGATGGATTTTGAGGCTAAAATTGGTTTTATATATGTTTTTGTGTATTCTGATCTCAAATTTGCAATTTTCGAAACTGTCGGATAAACAGTTTGGCAGCCATCTTGGATCAATTTTTTTTTTTGAGAACCACTGGGTTGATTTCAAATATATTTGACATTAAGTATTCTTAGACCGTAGGGCCCCAAGTTTGTTCAAAGAAAGCCGATCAGCCAATTTAGCCAGTGGCCATCTTGGATTTTGGCCGATTTTTAGAAATTTATAAATTAAACATTTCTGAAACCGCTTGGGGGATTGATGCAAACCTCATGAAATATGAGCTAGGTCAAGAGCTGAACCAAGTTTGTTCAAGTGGACTTTATTGGCCAAATGGTTCGGTGGCCATCCTAGATTACCTAGTTTTCGCGCAAATGACCAGAACCGCTGAACGGATCGGCCTGACATTTGGCAGATATAATTAGGTCTTACAGGCCATTAAACTTTGTTCAAGGCAAGTTGATCCATCAGAAAACATGGCCACCATGGACCAATCAAAACGTAGCATGTTTGGCGGCCATATTAAATATGTTTATTTGATGGATGTTGAAGCCGAAATTGGTTTTATATAGGTTTTCTAATCTCAAATTTGTCATTTTCAAAACCATCGGATAAACAGTTTGGCGACCATCTTGGATCTTTTCCCGCCAAAAACTCCCATACTAAAGCAATGGGAAATTTTAAATGTCTTCACGAAAACTGATTGGCCGATTTCAAGTATAGTTGGCAGGAAGCATCTTTATGGCATTGGAATCCAAGTTTGTTTAAAGGAAGCCGATAGTAAATTTGGCTGGCAGCCATTTTGGATTTTGGCTGATTTTTAAAAACCTCTCTAAAAATCTTGGAAACTGCAAGGGTGATCAATTCAAAACTCATGAAGCGTCATCTGGAGCAACAGCTGAACCAGGTTTGTTTAAAGGAACTTGATTGGTCAAATGGTTCAGCAGCCATCTTGGTTGACCTAGTTTTAGCGAAAATGACCTCCAGAATTGCTGAATGCATCGGGTCGAAATTAGGGACTAGGGTCATTAAAGTTTGTTCAAGGGAAGTTGATGCGTAAAAAAACCATGCCCGCCATGGACCAATCAAAATATAGCATTTTTGGCGGACATACATGTATTTTCTGCAAATTTCTGAGAAAATGATGGAAAGACTACTTATTAACCCCTGGACTAATATGAATAAATCTTTGCTAAACCTTCTTCACAGAAAATAGATGGGTAAGTTTTTCCAGTCATCGCATTTTGTCCATTTGTGCCAGTCGCCAATAGGTCCAGGTGGCCTCTTATTAATTTGCTTAGGAAGAGAATATACATCTATATGCTTCTAAACTTGGTAAGAATCCTGTTTATCATTCTTCCAATTTTGATTGGATAATTTTCTTCGATGACATCTTGTAAGCATGAAAATTTCTAATTCAGTAACATTTACAATAAATATACAAAAATTATGATGAATTTGTTCTTTTTAATGAATTTCAATCTTAATTAAGACTGCATGAATAAAATTTTATGCATGACAGTTCACGCTTAGCGTGCTTTGGTCATATGTTATATTACACTCTTTGAAATTGACTTGTTTCCAAATTTTACTTTAGCTGATAAGTAATGCGTTTTTGTCGGACCTTGTTCTTGGGAATGGTATCTTTTTAGTTTCGATACATATTTATAGTATGTTTATTGCATATTGTAATTTAAGATGCCACAAAATACTGTGCTATCAAGGTCAAGTTCGACTGACTAACTAGTCAGTTTCATGGTTTACTGAATATGCGCAGTCGCTGTACCAAGCCGAACGCTGAATAGTTAACTATAGTTCGTGGGTACCCGGTTCCCCATCGAATTACTATTGCTGAAAATTTGGAGCTGGGAACCAGTCTCCATTAACCCTTTCTGTCGTCTGTTTTGATGACCTATGAAAATGGGTTATTTTTATCGACTAAGACATCAAAAAGCTTAAATATGACAAAGTGGGAAGGAATAGGGGTGTGGGGACATTTACATACAATGGGAAAGCATAATTTCATCAAACCTAAGTTATTTAGTGAAATATTTACACTTTTATATGCATTTATTCGTGGCAAGCGATCGGTGTCCGCCATTTTGAAATTTACGTAAATTTTGCACTAACCATCTGAACTGAGCTCAGGTGCTCGGTTGACTATAGTTGACTAGCTAGTTAACTATTTGAAGTTCGACTGTTATTCTAGTTAGCTTAAGAGTCGAACTTGACCCAGGTCTTTCATTTTTCTTAAGATTGGCATGGAATGACACACTTGTGTATTTATATATTTTCAGGTTTAGCAGAGATCTATTCGAAACGAAGTCGTCAGTTCAGAGCAAATCATATGGAAAGTCAATGGCTTCAGATCCACTCAATATCTATACTACAGAGTGCTATCAACATTTGCTATACCGAGTTGCAGACATTTATCGACAAAACTAATAAAGACTGGTTTCAGACACAAATGGATGGGGCCATAAAAAAACTCAGGCCCCTAGAAGACATGTTTATTAAATCTGTCTATGCGCTTGTCCAAGATTGCTGCCCATCTTACCAGACACCATATTTCTTTTTCTCTGCACCGACGACTCCAACATATAGTAATCCCAATTTTCCACTTGGAGGCACAAATGTGCTTCAAGATATCTTTCCAATTTTGGGACCTGCACGTAAGCCCTCATTAGATTCTCTTTACACTGATAACTTGGGTCACACATTTTGTGGCGGGTTGATGTGGCTGTCTAAGTTAAGAAAGTACTGTCAAAGTAGAGTACACAGTGATAATTTTAATGGTATTCTCAATGATTTGATCACCCAATCGCCTGATGGTAGCGAGTCCAGTTTGCGCATAGAGCAGTCCTTGTCCAGTGATGATGATGAAAATGTATCTGAGGCTTGTATTTTTGATACCGAAGTTACTGCTGTTGACAAATTTAATCAGAAACCATGCCAGTATGATGACGGAAACACTGACTTTTGGAATGAAAAAGAACTTGGTATGCATGTATATGACCAAGAGAACTGGTCAACAAATACCTTTGTCAATAATAGAATGCTTCAGTTAGTTTCTTGTATGACTGAAACTATCCCAGAAGTTGATACCCCAGAAACAAGCTGTGCAGATCTGTCTAGTGGGACAGTACTGCATGACATCCTGTCGCCGTTGAAGGAGCACAATATAAAGTATACACTTGCACAGTTATTGTATAAACTTGCAGGAAAACTCACAGAGCATGATGATCTTAAGAAGTCTGAAACAATCTACGTTCAAGTACTTGAGATAATGGAGGAAATCCAAGATGGTACAGTGGGAATGTTGCGATTTTATGGACATGCACTCAAAAGTCTAGGTATCGTGAAGACTAAAGTAGGTGAGATGAATTATGGTGCAAAGCTACTACGGAAATCATTGAAAACATTTCGTGACTTATGTGATGACAATTCAAATGCTCAGATAGCAATCGCGCTGATGGAGTTGGGTAACAATTATACAACTGATGGATGGGATGAGGAAAATATCTATGATCATGTGATCGATGTTGTTCGTGAAGCATTTGATAAAGAGTCTTCAGATGATAGTCCTTTCAAATCTCCGTGCGAGATGACATCCAGTGTTGAGACTGACGACTCATTCTCAATAGCAGCAACTACAACATCAATGAGTGGTGAAAGCTACAATGTCAATATTCAAGAAGCGATTTTATGTTATGATGAGGCTATTCTTCTTTTTGAGACATTGTCCAGTCACAAGTCAGAATATGCTGGTACGGTCATGCGATTAGGCAATTGTCAGTTTATGATAAAAAATTACCAGCTGGCATTGGAGTGTTTTGAAAAAGCAATGATACTTTATCAGAGGGCATCTGGTCGATCAGCCATCATTGAACACAGTCATGTGATGTGTATGCTCGGAGTCACAGCTTTCATGCTTCACCTCCATCCAAAAGCTATGCAGGTGTATGAGTGGGGATATCATATGTTACGCCATGCATATCCAGATACAAAGCCTTATGTGCTAGGACTTATATTGGCATTACTAGGACTGACCACATACAAACTGCAGATATATCATAAATGTATTACATGGTGCTTTCAAGCTTTTGAGATATTTACAGATATTTATGGAGAAGAAATACCATATCTTTCACAACAGAAGTTATGGATTGTCTGTCAAACCATGTACACACTTGGTAACTCCTACAACAGTCTAAATCTGCATGATAAAGCCATTTCTTACTTATGGTTGGCCCGAGACTTCATGCGAATTGCACCGTGCACTGATAAACGGCAGTTCATGAGAGTTCTGCAAGTGCTTGGTGATTGCTATTTTGCACAATACGATTACAAAACTGCTCTTTGCTACTACAAAGAGGCTCTAGCAGAAGGAGAAGAGATTAGTTCATCATCAGATAGCACAAATCCTGATCAAATGTCTGATGACATGGGCTTTCATAGTCAACTGTTAAGTCGATTTGCAGATGCACATATCAGTATGAAACAGTATAACAAAGCTGCTGGATATTTAGAAGAAGCAAGTACAATGCAAGATGCCATTCAAGAAGACATGAAAGGGGACTTGATCACAATGTTTAATCAGCTTGGAAAAATGCAAAGTATTACTGGTGCTGTTGACAAAGCTATCGAGTCATACCGCGAAAGTTTAGAGATTTATGCGGAGGTACATGGTAAACTGGATGCAAAGATGTGTGAAACTCTTGGTAACCTGGCTCTGATGTTTTCAGTGAAAGCGTGTATTGTGGATATGCCAGATGATGAACTGGAGATGACCTTGGCAGCAGAGCAGCATTTCCAAGAAGCTCTAAGACTGGAAGTTAATCCTGGTGTCTGTCTAAAATATGCTTCACATCTTTATAGTCAGAATTGTTACGATGATGCAATAATCTACATACAAGATGCGCTAAGAGCACTGGCCTATCAACCATCATTGTCAATGACAGGATGCTCAGATGGTGCACGCCGTGCTGACATTATGTATGGTGGCTTGGAGAAGCTGATGTTACCCGAAGTTCTGCAGAGAGAAGTAGATGATGAGGATGAGATGGTAATATCATTGACAGCTCTAGCATATTATCTGCTTCTTCTCTGTCACAAAGAACTCTCAGAAATATGCCGGGCGGATGATGCACTCATTAACCTTTTGAAAGATGCCTTATCATCTGAATTGAGAAATGATCATTTTCTGATATTATCATTACTCGGTTATGCCTTCATGGATATGTCGCTCTATGACGAGGCGGCCGAGACGTTTGCTCAGGCTTTCTGCAAGAAGAAACACTATTATATGGCAATGTCAAACTGTTGTTTATGTCTGTATTTGCAAGTGTGGAAGGTCCTTGTAACTGGCTTTGAATCATTCTATCTTCATCACCATTAGGACACCAGGATCTTCTGCCATTATTTTGTCCCGCTCATCTATTTTGTAATCGAGGATGAGGGATTCTTGTGATACATCTCACAAATATACACAGAAAATCGGCTTTCAAAATTGTGAGAAACTGCCAGATTATCCACTAGGCACATGCATATATAGGGAAACCAGAAATTACCCATTAGGCACTTTTCTATAGCCCTATGTCCCTCTAATTTAGCAAAATTGGATTGTGATACACCAAGTGCGACAAGCCATTCTTGTGACTTATGCATCTTTGCCAGAAATGTAGAAAATTTGACAGACTGATTTATACTACCGTATAAACCCATAGAAAGTCAGCACATTTTTGCTCAATTTACATGTTCTAAAATGTTAGTGTGCACTATATACTAGAATAAAACTTTTTTCCTCTTAATTTGGAAACATTTCTAAACTTCTAAGAAAATTGAACACAATTCCCGTTCCAAATTCTTGCCACCTTGCGACTGTTTAATGTATACGTTCAAAACATCATCGCGGAAGTGAAGTTATTTTATTTAATCACCTGAATATTGCGTACCTTTTAGCAAAGATTTTTATTCCATCAAAATTAATCCTAAAATTGACATAAAATGTCGTCTTGAAAATATATTGATCAGGTGATATTAAGAATCCGCTCAGGTAAATCAAACCTTAAAGACGTATGTTGCGCTTCAATCACAAAAGAGTGAGTACTCTGATATATAAATATCCTGGACTCGGAAATGTGATTCGGCTATACATTCTACCCTTTCCATTAGCGCCTGCCACCGGCTGGTTCACCAACATAAGAGGCGGTCTAACTTATTTTAATTCTTGGGCTTTCAAGCAATTTTTGTCGTACATCTCATTTCGTTTTGGATCATTTTATGTTGGTCGTTTGCATTACAATATACAATGTAACCAGTCATATATGATACATGTACATTTTCTCGCTGGATTTAGAAATCAAACGCAAATATTTCATAAATTTAGCCAGATATTCGTCTACTACTCGGTGCTAGCTAAGAATTTCAATGATAGTATTAATATTGTCAACTTGTTGTGGAACTATGAACAGCATATCTTGGGAGAAAACTTGGGCGAATTGGTCATGTCCGATTTTGAACTATTCCGCAGGTACTGTGAACATGCTGGTAAATAAGATTTAATCCGAAATACTTATTAAAAGAATAGGCAAATAATATAAGTGACTTAAAAAAAGAAAAAAAAGAAACTGGATTGTATAACAGAAAAATATTCAAAGCGCAGTGGTTGTTTTGTTACCAGTTTTCGTTCACAAGTCTCGATCTCACAGCTACTTATATAAGAAAATAAGAATTTTTCAAGCCGATTTGGGTCAAACTTAGGTGTGCGGACTACACACGATAGCGGACTATCTTTGGGGATGTACGGTAGTGAGTTGCAACTAAAAACTAGGTTTGCTCGTCATCATACACTACGCATTCCAGTCATGCACATGGATTTACTGATTATTGCCAATCCATAGTGCTAGCATGTACTTATTTGTGCAAGTTCCCTGCTGGTATATTCAGTATTTGTCCAAAAAAATATAAAATGTTTAAGATGAACATGCATTGTCATGGTGGAGTTCACCCGAGAATTATGCTTCCAATTATAACTATTTTATTGTGAAACAACACAATTAATATTTTAGTACATTTATGTAAACGTATGTGATGAAATAATGATAAAGGAATTCCCATATCAATGCATCCCTGAAATCAAGTATTATTTTTCAGGAGAAAATGGGTAAAGATAATTTTGTGGCTAACTGACATTTCACATTTACCTCCAGAAATCCAGATGTTCTCTGAGAAAATAAAGATTTCACAAATCTCCAGGGAAGGTCCTCCAACCACCCCCACCCCTCTTGTGCAAGAGATGAAGAGGGGAACCCATTCCAGGACTATCCCCAGCTCCTTCCAGCTCGAAGATACCTAGGGGCCCTTACACCTAAGTAAAGATATGAAAAGTGGAGTGGAGTATATAATACCACTCGGAGCCAGCAAATACAAAGCAAGGAGAGGACCTCATTGCATAAATCTCCTAAGCATGCTATGAGATGACTTCAAGAAAGCAGGATTAGGTACACTCAAGTCAAGAATGGACCTAAGGAAGCTAAGGATTTTGGCTGAGGACAAGACACAGTGGGCAAAAGCAACAGTGCAGTGTTTCTCATGGTCTCTAAATTTTAGAGGTCCCAGAGACCACCACACCATGACATCTGGGAATCCCCAGCTGAAATCCGGGGTCCCAAGCTGAAATCTGATGTTCCCAAGAACTATTTCTCATCCACGCTAAAATTACCATGGACGCAAAACTATGAATTATGGTGCTCCCATCATTGATTTTGTAGGTATTTTTGTGCAAAAACAACTACTTAATATTTAACAATCATACAAGATTTTCAGGGGTCCCACTGCCACTACTTTTGGTGGTTCCATGCACCATTTTGGACGTATATGCAATCAAAAGGACCCTTATGGAATCCCTGATGCAATGTTTATCTATACATTATCCATGCTTACATGTACTAGAGTTTGTAGTATAATTCATTGCTTTAGTTATTTAGCGATTATTGACTATCGTTAACATATGTATTGCAGTTAGTATACAGTTCATGTTGTGTTTCAAACTGTAATAATTTTATCATCTTTCAAATGCATATATTAAAACATTCCACATATTTACCATCATATTGATGCATCGAAGCCATAGCAATCAATTCTAAGTGTAATCATTAATATGTCAGCATAATATATTAAATGTCATGATTATTGTCAATATTGCAATTTGAAACAACCTTTTGAACAGTTGTATTGTAACAATATGGTCCATCAGACGAAATATCATTTATTGTTTTTGATTAAATTTATGTATACACTAGATTATTACACAGCCTGCACTGCAGAGACCAGTCGATTCTGGGACGCTATTTGTCTTAGTAGGGCTGGGAAAAACCTACCATTGTGTTAAAATATTGACATTTGCGAGTGAATTAAAATGCAACATCATAGTATTTAGGAGTATGATATTAAATCCTAATCTTAATGTTACATATTAAGTGGATCCCTCCATTGTCTGTCTTATGTAATATATACGTCAATCTGTACAAAATTAATGCAGTTTTCTTTACATTATATTTACCTATTTGATATGGAGGAGATAGAATTTACTGGTCAAGGCTCTTAAACACGGCTTCTGCAATGGTCTTGAGAAATGTCCCTAATTTGCAGATTTTTTGTAAGTTTTGAAAATTTACTACTGGAATGGCTGGCATGAAAACTGAACCAGTCACCCTAGTGGTAAAATTTCACAAAATAGCCTTCTTTTGGCCTGCAAATGGACATTACCAAGAGCATGTTTAGAATGTCTTCACCAGTATTGGATATTAACTTACGGTTTATGTCTATATGTACTAAAGGTATGCAGTATTCTAATTTTATATATTATATATACCTATTTGATATGGAAGCGATACAATTCCAGGTTTTATTCGAAAATGGTTGTGCTCATATGCTCTTCAAACAATGTAATAATTTACATCGATGATTTGACATCATATGACGTCATACTCTGCTAAGAGGCGTGTAGGATGACGTCATAATCATTACCTCATAAATGATTCTATTAGGCCCGTCTTTAAAACTCTTAATAGTCCGACACATGTAATCTTAATGTGTGATGTCATGTATCGTTATGGTACACATACTGTTCCTTGTCTTCTGTAACATTCGATAGGATTTTCTGTGTGCTGTTGAGGAGCACAATGGGTCATAGATTGACAGGGGGTGCCCATGCAGGTGGCTTCTTGGGCTTGGGTAGTGCGATAAGGGTACCTTGGCCCACAGCGTCGATGGGAAGGTGGTGCATAAAAGCTGAATTGATTAAGTGCGTGATCGGTTTCGAGATAATGCCACTTGCATATTTGAATAGTTCATTGCTCATGCCATCAGGTCCAGATGCACGTCAATTTTTCAGGGCTTTAAGTGCCTTCTCAACTTATGCTGTTTTAATTGGTGTTAGTAATGGCCTGGGGTCTCCTGAGAACGGGTGCAAGGGCTCATCATAGTTGTCAGTGAACTGTTCCTTTAACCATTCTCGGATCACCCCGGCTTTTCCCTGGTCAGTCCCGATAAAGTGTCCTTCAGAGTTGTGTACAGTGAGTGGTGGTGTGTAATCAGTTACTCTCAGGGCTCGGGCTGCCCAAAACATTTTGTGACAGTCATCTGTGGCAGTGATTTCATCTGCTAGGGAGTCTGCCTGTTGAATAGCAAGATCTTTTAAGCGTTCGCTGATGTGGCGCAGAATAATATTGCACTCCCGGCGTAGTTTGGTGTGGTCTTCACTTTGGCCACTTTGATAGATGCGCAGCCGTAACGCTTTCTGCTCTGCTGACAGTTTTACTACTAGAGGGTTGTCAGTATACCTAGTTTGGTTGTTTATAAGAACACCTATGGTGCTGGTAGTGGATGATTCCATAGATTTCAGTATTTTGGTTAGGGCTTCGTTTGGATCAGAGCTGACATCGATGTTAGCTATCTGCTGCCTGAGGGCTTTTTTGTAGGACATTTGAGTGTCAGTGTCACTGATGAGCTTGGTAGGTTGTAGGTAACTCTACCCTCTTGCCTGGTATGATGTTTATATATTAGGTAGAGATCGTTCATCTGAAGGCGTGTAATGACTAGCTTATGGTCAGAATTGAGGCCTGTGC
This sequence comes from Chaetoderma sp. LZ-2023a, assembly GCA_034401795.1. Taxonomy (NCBI): domain Eukaryota; kingdom Metazoa; phylum Mollusca; class Caudofoveata; order Chaetodermatida; family Chaetodermatidae; genus Chaetoderma; species Chaetoderma sp. LZ-2023a. Next base: position 77,708,290 of record CM067360.1, read on the forward strand.
CTCCATATGAACGAGCGTTCCGGAATAAGGGTTTTGCTTCTGTCATGCATAGTATGAAGTATATTTGGTTGAAGACAGCTGTTGTAGCCTTAGAACCTTTTGGGGCTTTGCGATCAGTAATGTGTCCAGTCCATCTTCTCCGTTGACGGCATTGGTGTTTGAAAGCCGTATTTGTGACAAATAGGCCATTGGAACTAAGGAATGCCATAGGATCCCATGCAAAAGCAGTCCTGAACTTTTGTCCGCAATTCCGAGTTTACCCAGCTTGGAGTTGAAATCTCCACACACGAACAGGTGCCATCTAGCTGGGATTGTAATGGGAGAGCTCAGTTCTGCATGGAAGGAATCTAATATTGCTGGATTCTCTTTGGCTTTTTCGGTAGTTGGCCCGTATGCGTTGACAATTCGACACTTAGTGGTGGTGTGTTTTCGCGTAGGTATAGCCAGGTCAATGAATGCAACACGATCACTGACGTATCCAAAACTAATGACATGATCCAAGACCCTTGGTCCGAGTACGAAGCCTAAACCCCGGTATGTGGCCTGTTTTTGCTCCATGAGCACTAGCTTATGGCCTGTCTGTAGTTGATGCACTGAGTGTTTAGCTACTTTAGTCTCTTGAATGCATGCAATATTGATGTTATAGTGTTCACAGTCTGCACCTAAGGTTTGTCTCTGATGTTGCACTCGGACCACGTACATTCCACGTAGCTATGGTAAGCTCCTGGGAAGATTGCGTCGTCCGAGGATGTCGAGCAGTTTCTTGTTTGAAGAAGGGTAGACATAATCAGAGGTGCCTCAGCCCGCAATCCTTGATGACTTAGTTTCCCAACAAAGTTGGTACTTATTCCAGTGGTAAACTTTTTCTTCTTGCTTTCATCTTTCTCATGACAGTGATCTTAGACTGAAGTGGTCATCAAACTGTCTCTGTCTCCTCTGATCTTCTCTTCAAAAGATACTTCAATAGGCCAGAAGCTTCTCCTAGCCTGTTCATATCGCTGGCAGTGCTGCAAGAGATGTTCTGGTGTTTCTTCTGACTGCTGACACTCACAAATTGCAGAATCTGTAATCTTGAGACGTTGAAGATGTGCATTGAGACGATTGTGACCAGTCCTCAATCTGAAGATACGTACATGTCTGATCCTCCATACTGAGGCTGTGTATTGCATCATTATGCTGCCTGCTGGTGGTTCTTGTGGCTTTAATGATATGCTTCAGTTCTTCAAAGTCAATCTCGCGTTTGAATTGTTCTCTATTTGACCCTTCCTTAGCCAGTTGATCAGCTTGGTCATTTCCTAATATGCCACAATGCGAGAGGATCCACTGTAAGTTGACATTGTTCTCCTTAGCCAGTTGCGTAAGATTTTCATGAATTAAATCTGTACTTTCCTTTCTGCTCTCCAGCGCCTGGAACGCTGAGAGGGAGTCTGTCAGGAAGACAATATTTTCATTTCTGTTTTTTTTTGTTGTATCAGCATTTGACTAGCTTAGATCAGTGCCTGGACTTCTGCAGTGTAATTGCTACAGTGCTTCCCTGTTGGCAAGCATGAGTCTGTTATATCTCCACATGGAAACCGAATGTGAGCACCTGTCCCTCCATTCTTGACAGCCTGGATAGCTGATCCATCTGTATAAACATGTATCCACTCTTCATCAGGGTAGTTTTCTGCAATATGACTCAATGCAAGAACTTTGTTTGTCACCTCTGCTTGATCTCCCTTGCTTTCAATCCCTGGAATCGACTGCCAGATTGAAATTGTGTTTTCTATTTCAGAAGCTGTCCACGGTTCCCTCTCAGAGATAGCAGTTATGTGGTAAACTTTTAAAAGATAGTCTTTGTGTTCTGTAAATGGACATTTCTCAGGACCACTGTAGAAGCTGTTTTTAGCAAGCGTGACCATTAAAGGTGTAATTAACTTTTCCACTGTATCCATCCATCACATGACATCATAATCAACTACGTGACATATAGAATGACATCACAATCAATGACATAGATAAATACAATACGAACTTGAGATGGACTATGCGCTGTCGTACGAATAGTACGTCTTTACTATTTAATAAATATCCTGTTGAATATTTTGAAACTAATTTGACAGCAACAGCACCCAGGCAAATTAGTTACAAAATATTCAACAATTTAACCGTATAGTTTTCAGGAAATTGAGTCGGCGCATTTGAGGAGCGATCAATCCCAACACGGTGAGGTGTGGGTGGAGCTTAGCTAGAGATGGGCAGGGCATAGCTAAAAATCTAAACGTCCATTGCCATGTTTTGGTCAGATTGCTGTCATGTATTTGTGTAAGGAAATATTCTATTTACCTAAAGTATTATTAATCAATGTGGTTAATCTGATGATGGTTGTGAAGTATCTTGGCTGATGTACAGATTGTATTACTTTTATTGCAATCTAGTTTAAATACATACATATATATTTAAATGTGTTTGTATTAATTTTATCACAGTATTGCTTAAAGCACATGTTATGCTTGCTAAAAAGTATTTAATTTGTAGATTTTATAGTTTATACAAGCGTTATATTATATATATATATATATATATATATATATATATATATATATATATATATATATATATATATATATATATATATATATATATATTGTGGTTGTTAAAGGATAATTGATATATATATATTTTTATTGAAATCTAATATTATAATAAAATGGTTTGTGTTTTTCAACAGTATTGCTTACAGTGTCCAGTGACAAGATAGTTAATGTCGGTTAAAGCGTTATATTATATATATTGTGGTTGTTAAAGGATAATTGATATATATTTTTTATTGAAATCTAATATTAAAATAAAATGGTTTGGGTTTTTCAACAGTATTGCTTCCAGTATCCAGGGACAACATACTTAATGCCAGTTAAAGAAATTTGTCTGATTTTATTGTCTCACCTCCAAAACGTGAATGAGAGCCATAGGTATCACTTTTCCAACGGGGCATTGTTAAGCTGTGTGTTTAGCAAATCTATTTGACTTATATTTCAGGCTTGGTTAAGCCTATCGGAACTAAGCTTAGATGGATGGTTAGCTATGCTGTTAGGAATAAGTAGGATAACATTGAGGGCACAAGGTCAACGGCTAAGGTCACTGACCTCTGATGGTGAAACATTTAATTCAGCAGAATTCTTATTATACATGTATGGCCATACACTTAGAAAAACTGTTTATGTTATTGCACCATTATAAGTTATTAACTCATCTTGTGTCAAGTTACCGCTATAATTACCATACCAGGCACGCTGTGATCTTAGGGAATGTCCATTTGCTGACGAAGAGAAGACTATTTTTGAAAATTTACCACTGGAATGACTGGCTCGGTAACCGAGCCAGTCATACCAGTGGTAAATTTTCAAAGATGGTATTTTCTTGGCTGGCAAATGGACACTTGCTAAGCAAACAGTTGGATTTTCTTGACTACCTTCCCTTTGATGGTTAAGCCGAGGCCAAATCCCTTACATTGTTCTCGAAGAAGTTCCACTTGCAGGACAACAGAGTTTTTTTTATCAATTGCATAATAGTCTTATCGCGTCTGCAAGCATGATTTTCTTGTTAAATCGTGACTATACAATATTAGGTGATATGAGTAGCATTTTGAGGACTTTGACACAAGAGGGGTTAAATAAACTATGTGTTAATTGATAAATGCTTAATATTATCTTATATTATATATTTTGTTACAATATGTTCTGTAGTTTCAACTATTTTGAGCTTACAATAGGCTTTATTACAAAATAAATTGTATTCTTCCATAGCATTTTATTTCAAACTAGCTGTTAACAAGTTGTACCACTTCAACCCTCTAATATGTTCATGAAAATTAAAAATTTTCAGAGAAAATATCCATCTGCAGACTAAGAGATTATTTTTCAAAATTTATCACAGGAATGACTGGCTCGGTTATCGGTTGAACAAATATTTCAATTCTCTTGAAAGATCTTGATCATTAAATGGTGCACTCTTTAAGGGTTATCATTGTTCTGAAATTAGCCAGTGTTGATTTTTCCAGAATGTTTGGTAGAAAACTTGTTTTGTCAATTGGCCACCAGTGGCCATTTTCGATTTCTCACTCAAATAATATAGGAGGTTATTTTGTAAGAAATACCCTAAAGTACCAAAATCAATCATTAAAACTGTATTTGCTACAGGTTGATCACAGAATGTGAGATTATGACCCTGCTAAATATGTTTGTAAACTACCCATGTAAACTGTGATGGAACATTTCTCAAGAACAAATCCATTTTGGGCTGGTTTTACGAAACAGTATTAAATATCAGTTGAATAATAACAATAATAATAATCACTGTCATGACTGATGTTAATGTTGTTTAAAACATAGTACAGTATATTATAAGAATATTTACTCTATGATATTATCTGCAAAATGTCACAGGAGATTATCGTACAATCAATTATTAGCTCTCCTGGCGTGAAAGGCCAAGTGAGCTTATGCCATGGCGACCGTCCGGCGTCTGTCCGTCCATCCATCAACTTTTCTTTAAACGACTTCTCAAGAACCACTGGGCCGATTTCATTTATATTTGGCAGGAAGTATCATTAGGGCATAGGGATCCAAGTTTGTTCAAACAAAGTCGATCGGCCAATTTGGCCGGTGGCCATCTTGGATTTTGGCCGATTTTAGGAAATGGCTTTAAAAATCTTCTCCAAAACCGCTTAGTGGATCGATTCAAAACTCACAAAATATCATATAGGGCAAGAGCTGAACCAAATTCGAACTTGATTGGCCAAATGGTTCGACGGCCATCTTGGATGACCTAGTTTTCGTGAAAACGATTTATTCAGCAGAACCGCTGAACGGATCGGGCTGAAATTTTGGGGATATGATTATGGACTAAGGGCCATTAAAGTTTGTTCATGGGAAGTTGATAGGTAAAAAACGCCGTGGACCAATCAAATTTTAGCATGTTTGGCTGCCATATTCAATTTTTTTATTTGATTGATTTTGAAGCCGAAATTGGTTTTCTTAACTCCGCTTACTTGTCAGTCAGCTGTCGTATAGCGATGACCCCATCCGCCTTCTGTATGTCCATCCATCCATCTGTCTGTCCATCACCAACAATGGCGGCTCATTTTGTTATTTCTTGATGGATTGACACCAAACTTGGTCACAATGTTAATGTCGGCATCTAATATCTGTTTTGTGAAAATGAAACTGATAGGATGTCAAATGTCAGAGTTATCACTCCTTAAATATTTGCAGTCTCACTGTCATAGGGCAAATACAGGTTTGTTCCCACCGTCCATTGATTTATCACCATGTCAGATTTTATTGCCAAACTAGATATTAAATTCCAATTAACAGATTAACCTTTCCAATACTGCCAAAATATTTAAGATATGTATTATGTGCTCTGACATCTATGCTCTTAAAAATATCTTGAAATGTAGTTGATTGAAGGTTGTTGCTGCCTTAGGCAGCAATGAAAGTTGTTGCTGCCTTAGGCAGCAATGACTTTCAGTCAAATTATTTTTAAGATCAACTTCAGCTCACCCTACCCCTGTTGCTAACTTGGTGATTCAGCCAGATGCGCATGCATTAAATGGATTGTGTGGTGGTGGGGAATAACCTGCTATAAAGACCACCTACCTGCCTTTAGAGACCATTTTCTTCAATTGTGTTTAAACCTCTGGTAACCGTCTGACTGAGTTTTTGCAGACAACATATTCCAAAGGTTATCTGAACCTGATAAATATTTTGAAAACAATTGGACTGTAAGTTGTTGGTGGCTAAGCCGCCAACAACTTTCAGTCAAATTGTTTTCAAAATATTCAAGAAGTCACAAGCTTTTGAAAATTGGAATTAATGTCTGCACTGGCTTGCAGCAATGAGACAGTTAAAAACCATCTGTAGTTAGCACTGATATCATCTATTTTCACTTAAACATTGTTCAAAATCACTAATGCAAAAAAAAAAACAGTCCAGAGATTGTTGTCAATATCTCGAAAACTAAACCATTTGACTGAAGGTCATTGGAGGTGACACTGATGGATGTAAAACTTAAGTAAGATTAGTTGAAATGCCAGGTGAGCGATACAGGCCCAGTGGGCCTCTTGTTTATACACATAGATACACGCCAAGTCAGAAGCAGAGCATATATATATATATATATATATATATATATATATATATATATATATATATATATCTATATATATATATCTTGAAAAAGTTTGAATTTTTCACAATACTTGAGTATCCATGCCTTTTACTGATATGTTCCAACCTTTAAAATTGTTTTAAAATTATCAAGATTTATAAAAAAAAAGAAAATTCAAAATTCTTGGTCTCATGTCAGTGAATGTCCATCTGCAGCCAAGAAGACTTTGTAAAAATTTAACACTGGTATGACTGGCTCAATAATCGAGCCAGTCATTCCAGTTGTAAATTATAAAAGTCTTGGCTTGCAAATGAATGTTTTTCGAGATCATTGCAGGCTTCAGCATTTAAGGGTTAATCTTATCATCCCAATTTTAATTTAGCCATACAATGAAGCTGTTAATATTTTGAAACTAATTCACCGTTCCAATTTTAGCTATGCCCCACCCATTTCTAGCTAAGCTCCACCCACATCTCGTCCGTGTTGGGATCAATCGATTTCTGAATTCCCTGACTATCAATTTCCAGAAAACTACTGGTAAGCTATTAAATATTCTGAAACTAATTTGACTGGGCGCATATATAGACAGCAACAGCGTCCAGTCAAATTAGTTTGAAAATATTCAACAGAATGTTTATTAAATGGTAAAGACATACAATTTATACAATGTGTCAGACTATTAAGAGTTAAAGACAGACTATATTGAATCTTTCATGATGTAATGATTATGACATCATACACGTCACTTAGTTAATTATGACATCATATGATCGATAGATAAACTGGAAAGGTGAATTGAGGAAGCAACAGCTTTGTTAAAATTACTCTGTATGTTTAAACTCTTAACTCTGGTGTCAAACCTTTAAATCTTCAAATTAATTTAAAAGATGAACTGGTGTTCATTTTTCAACAAATTTTGTGGGAGATGTTGCTGTCGCAGTTTCTTTGCTATTGACACAGTAAAAGATAAAATATTGACATCAGAGTGGTAAGGGTTAAGGATGGAATTCAATAAGGCAGTTTAGCTAAGCCTGGTTTAGAGTTAAACCCGGTTTAGTTATTACTATGTTTAAGCCTGCATTAATATATTTAGACTGCCTTAAGATATTGGATTCCTATAAATAATCGTTTAACACACAGGCAAATATATCCTTTAAAGTAAATATATGCTTAAATCAATTTTGTGCAAAGTACAGAACGGTATTAGTTGTATTGAAAAAGTTTAAACCACATTGGATTAGTTTAGGACTCGGTTTACAAAGCCAGGATATAGAAAACATTCTTACAGATAGAGTTAATTGATGAAGTTGACTGGCTTTATTGTTTTCGGGTAAGTGACTGGGTTTATGTTTTCGGATAAGTGACTGGCTTTGTTTTTTGATAAATAATGATGTCCGTGTGCCAAATTCCTGCTGTTAGTCTACTGCTGATGATGCTGATTATATTGATGATAGCGACAACGACAGTGATGACAGTGACATGTTGACGGTGATGCTGATAATTTGTGTTTGTGACGCTACTGCTGGTGGTGGTGACGTTGCTGTTATTGTTGCTACTGCTGATCATTGGATAATAATATGCTGCTGCTGGTGATAATGAAGTTAATGTTAGCTATTATGAGAGTGACGCTTCTGCTTCGTCATTGTCATCGTCATTATCAGAAGCAGCTTCATTGTCATCGCCATTAGCTTCATCATCACTATCATTATGTATAGGCATTTGCGTTTGTGCATTATATGGCAACAATGACAATGTACTATGGATGGATTTCTGTGTTGCTAGTCTATTTAGCGTACAAGGTAATTTACCCCATATTTTGATTTATCATACATGGAATAGCTGCTAAATATTACGACTATAAAATAAACAAGCACAGACATAACTCTTACTTACAATTCATTCTAACAATAACAGCGTATAAGCATGCGGTGACACTCATCAATGAAATGTCAAGGCAATAAGGCGACTAAGCTGTTGAATATTTCAAAACTAATTGGACCGGAAGCTGTTGTTTTCTTAGGCAGCAACATCGGCATGTCTTATTCATAAGAAATGTGCTGTGTCCTGTGCCATGTCTACAGTGTTAAACACTCTTCTACTTAAACATGGTTTAATCATGGTTTAGTTAGTGAGTTTAAACATGGTATTTGCAAAATCTCCTATTACCTGTTTCAAGAAGCGATTTGTTATCAGGCTTAGGCTAATCCAGTGTTTAACCCTTTAGTGGTCAAGCCAGCCAAAACCGGCCTCTGCAGTGGTCTTGAGGAATGTCCATTTGCAGGGCAAGAGGACTATTTTTGAAAATTTATCACTTGAATGCCTAGCTCGATAACCAAGCCGGTCATTCGTCATAATTTTTCAAAAATTGTCCTCATGCACAGCAAATATACATCCAATAAGCAAATATTTAGATTTTTTGAAAAATACCTGACCATTAAAGGGTTAAACCATCTTATTGAATTCCACCATAAATGTATAATCATATTATGTCATTAAATATAATGTCAGTATTAACCATTACGGTACTGGTGTATTCTATAATTCTTTTTGAATTTAAATGTTTTATTGTAAATTGTCCACATATTGAGCAACAGCTAATCCATAGGCGTTTCTGTCTGAAGAACTTAACTTATTGTCTGGTGGCTTGCAGCGGTCAGTGTCTGGCAGCGGTCAGTGTCTGGTGGCTTGGTTTGCAGCGGTCTGTGTCTGGCGGTTTGCAGCGGCCAGTGTCTGCCGGTTTGCAGCGGTCAGTGTCTGGCGGCTTGCAGCGGTCAGTGTCTGGCGGCTTGCAGCGGTCAGTGTCTGGTGGCTTGTAGCGGTCAGTGTCTGGCGACTTAGCAGTCAGTGTCTGGCGGCTTGCAGCGGTCAGTGTCTGGGGGCTTGCAGCAGTCAGGCAGTTAACCCTTTAAATCTTATATCAGCCAAAGATGGCTTCTGCAGTGGTCTTACTAAATGCCCACTGGTAGACCAAGACTGTTTTTGAAAATTTACCACTGGAATAACTGGCTCGATAACCAAGCCAGTTATTGCAGTGGTAAAATTTAAAAAACAGTCTCCTCTTGGTCTGCAAATGGACATTTTCTATGAGAAAATTTAAATTTTCTTGAACAAATTCAAGGATTAAAGGGTTAAGACTGGTTTTCCACAAATTAAATATGCAGGAACCTGCGGAGTATTTGCAATAAATACTACCATGGACACTAGTTAATATTATATATCTATTCCATACTGTAACAGTCAATAAGTTTTAATCATTTTTACATCAAGTTTTGATATTTTATAGTCATACACACAGTACAAGTGTCTAAACTCATTTTATACTTTTACAAACTTAAGATTCTTTTCTATTTTGTTTATGAAATTTGTGTAATTCTATAATTTACTTCACAAATATAATTTGCGCTGTAGATAATGCAAAATAAAATGTTGAAAATGATCATTATTGTTCAGAGTTCCCTTGCACTCCCACATCTGATTAAGGCTCACTCTTGTAACCCTACAATGATGTAACAGTGCTAATCTTGCATATCTGTATGTCATTGTCCATGATGCTCTATGAGGCTGGGTATTGATACATTAATCGTGTAATGTTAAGAATATTCAATGTTTCTGCTTAGTTAGTGGTGATTTACATACTATTTTTGGAAATTTATCACTGGAATGACTGGTTTGGCTATCGAAGCAGTTATTCCAGTTGTACGTTTTAAAACAAGAATTTCGCGGAAGAAAATGTCTCGATGTCCTTTCTCAGGTTTTGCGCTTTTTAGCAATTAGCATGTCTGTCCGTCCATCCGCCTGACCCCGTCTTGTCAACGCAATTGTTAGAATTCTTTTGAAACGTGGTAAATCTAGTCATTACCATCTGAAGATGTGCATGTGCTTTTTTCACGGCCAAAAAATTATAGATTATAGAGTTAGACTTGGTAAGTGTTATCATTACCACGTGAAGGTGTGCATGTGCTATCCGTATACATGTACGTCCATCCATCTGTCCAAAATGTGTGTATGTCCATCTGTAGGTCCATCCATCTCTGACAATCATTTCTTGTCAGCCAAACTCCTCCTAGAGCTCTCAATGGATTAACTTAAAATTTTGTCCACATTATCAGTATCATGTGCAGATGTGCATGTGGTTTTTCGTGGCCACAAAGGTATTCATTGCAGAGTTATCACCCTTTAAATATCTTAAAACTGATACATATTAAACTGCATTGCCAATCATTTCTTGTCAACGCAACTCCTCCTGGAGTTTAGCTGTGATTCATTTGAAACTTGGTAAGTATTAACATTACCACATGAAGATGTGCATGTGCTATCCGTATACCTGTATGTCCATCCATCTGTCCAAAATGTATGTATGTCTGTCTGTCGGTCCGTCCATCTCTGGCAACCATTTCTTGTCACAGTAACTCCTAGAGGTCTCAATGGATTAACTGAAAATTTTGTCGACATCAGTATCATGTGCAGATCACTGAGCCAGTCATTCCAGTAGTAAATTTTCAAAAATAGGCTTCTTGGTCTGCAAATGGACATTTTCTATGAGAAAAATTTTCTTGAACAAATTTAAGTGTTAGAGTTAAAGGAACCTACTCCATCTAGAAACCTGGACTAGAGTAGAGTTGTGGTTCTTGCATTAGAAGGCATTAAAAGCAAGATTAGATATCTTTCTCTAGTGCTAAATGTAAGTAGATTTATTTAGCAAGTAGTGATTGAACGATAAGTATTTTTATGTGGTTAATAAAACTATAGATCAACACTGGGGGGGGGGGGGGTCGTTATCTCCCCTGAAATATTTAAAATTCATCAAAATTGTCTTATTCGTGCCAGATCTTGGAAGAATTTCAGTGCTGTAACTTAATGAGTGCCCTGATGCAAATGCACTTGAAAGTCACTGAGGGCACTTGGATATCAAAAGTCAGATGCCCTCAAGAGCATGACAATTTTTGCTGCTTGGGAAAAATATTCAGTGCCTTGAATATTTATAAATCCAGTTTGTTGATTTGTATCTTATATCATGGCATAATACAAATGCAATTCCAGAATCATTGTCACTTTGAATGTTGATAGATAGCAGCTTCATTCAATGACTATTATTTTATAATAATGCAAGTATGTGTACCGATTTATTATATGACATATTAGAATGCGGGCAGCCTAACCTCAACGAGGGAACTCTGTTTTAATTTTTACCATGCTCTGATTGATTGCAGTCACCTCAAAATGCTAAGTTACAGCACTGAATTTTGAACCTATGCTCTCAATTCCTTTGTCACTGGATATATTACTTAGAAGCTGTTGATTCCTTTCAAGAAATTCATGCTTATTTTCCTGAGTTATCTCCCTTGAAAAATTTAAAATTCACTCAAATTCTCTTGTCCGAGCATAAGTTTTGGAATTGAACCTGCACTTACAAATCTATCTTTCTTTAAGGCGAGATGCAGTGTCAGGATTTCATTTTTCATTGATTAGTTTTTCTAAAATATTGTCCTTTACAATTAATGTTACATGTATGTCTACTCTTGATGTATGTTTATCTGAAATGTTTGGATCTGGGGTGATATGCCGTCTTCTAATGGCTCTTGTTGTACCAAGGTTACAGTGACCTTGATCTTCGACCTCAATATCATTGTGCTGCTTCCCACAAGCATAGGCAATCATAGGTAGGACCCGTTAGCTAATGGAGCGATCCGATCTGTCACTCAAGTATGACATCATAATCAAATCACATGTCAACTGGCATCACAACCAAAATGATGTTGCTCCGTCGTGAAAATAAGTCTTATAAAAGCATACAAATGGTATCTCTCATGAAGTTACAATTTAATAAACATCCTGTTGACTATTTTGAAACTACCGTAATTTGACTGGAAGCTGTTGCTGTGCTTGGAGAGATAGGCAGCAACAGCACCTCCTCCCAGGCAAATTAGTTTCAAAATATTTTCAAAAACAAACTACCTGTATAGTTACCCTGAAATTTACATTCTTGGAATTCAGCTTTCAATGTTTCAAATCGATTCCAACACGTGATGATATAACGTCATAACCAACTAAGTGAGGTGTAGGATGACATCATAATCATTACATCATAATCCGTGTCGGACTATTAAGAGTTAGACGGGCCAAATAGAATCAGTTATCATAAATGATTCTATTTGGCCCGTCTTTAACTCTTAATAGTCCAACATGGTGTACGAATTGTATGTCTCTACTAGTTAATAAACATGCCGTTGAATATTTAGAAAATAATTTGACTGGACGCTGTTGCTGCCTGCCAGTCGGCAAAAGCGGCCAGTCAAATTAATTCCAATATGTTACCAGTATAGTTTTCTGGAAATTGATAGTCAGAGTTCAGAGATCGATCGATCCCAACACAAGCGAGGTGTGTGTGTGGGTGGAGCTTATCTAGAGATGGGCGGGGCATAGCTAAAAATGGAAAGGTCCATTAATGCTAGGATAAGGCTAGTAGACATCTGCTTGAGAAAATACAAGTTCTGTTTTAGTATATTGACTATCCTGGTAAGCTAGTTATAATGCCTGGTCAGGTTCTTTACAGTAGACATAGTAGAACCAGTTGTTTATAAATGTGTCTTTCAAGCACATAGTTTCAAAATAATCATATTAATCTGGTCACCGTGGCCTTGACCGTTTGAGTTTGATTACTGTCCTGGAAAAACTCTACAAACTACATCACGGAATAAGCTTTTGTGCCAGACTGACTTACCGACCCACCGACTGACTAAAACTATGTACCGTAAGATTCGCCACAAGTTCATAGACAAGAGGCCCAAGGTGCCTATATCGCTCACCTGGAACATAGGCATTTCAACAAGAGAGGTCATCACCTTTTTGTAGAACACAAGTTTGGCCAGAACCACAACAAGAACAAGGATCTATCCCACTAAATATGAGTAAAATCAGTCTAGTGGTTCTCGTGGATACTTTCAATTTACCATTGCTTTACTATGGGAGTTTTTGCTGGTAAATAAATCCAAGATGCCCACCAATCCTTTATTTCTGATAGTTTCCTAAGTGGCAAATTTGAAATCAGCGTATCCAAAAACCTATAATAAAACCAAGGTGCTATATTTTGATTGGTCCATGGTGGCAATGTTTTTTTATGTACTAACTTCCTTTGAACAAAGCTTAATGCCTAATCATATTTAACAAATTTCAGCCCGATCCATTCAGCGGGTTTGGAGAAGTTGTTTTCCTGTAAACTAGGTCATCCAAGATGGCCACTGAAGAATTTGGCCAATCAAGTTCCCTTGAACAAACTTGCATCAGCTGTTGCACTAGATGAAGTTTCATGAGTTTTGAAACGGAGCCCCAAACAGTTTCTGAGAAGATTTCTAAAGACGGTTCTAATTAGCCGATCGGCTTCGTTAAAACAAAGTTGGATCTCCATGTCCTAAAGATGCTTTCTGCCAAATATAATTGAAACCGGTCCAGTGGTTCCTGAGAAGTGTTTAATAGAAAAAAAGTTGATAGACGGATGATCACCATGGCATAAGTCAGGTGCGCCAATAATAGGAAACTGGCACAATGTTGAACGAAATGTTGGTTAAAGTTATTGCTGCCTTGAACAACAGCTAAACCTTTTTAAAAATTTCAACATTGCTCATGCAAAAGGAAATGGAATACAATCCCATAATTCTATAATTTACCAGCTAATATAACTGTAAAAGCAGTCAAGGATAGAATCATAATGATTTAGGCCTAGCAAAAATTGGTCACTATCTCTGCATGCTAGAGAGTTTTCCAAACTAACTTCATGCCATGCCTGTGTTGTATTACACAGGTAATGTTTGTTAACCCTTAACCCTTTAAACCTCAAATTCATTCAAAAATATTTCAATTTTCTCACTGAAAATGCCCATTTGCAGACCAAGAACATTTTTTTTATTTTACCACTGGAATGGCTCGCTCGTTTATCGAGCCAGTCATTCGAGTTGTAAATGAAGTCTTCTCTTGGTCTGCAAATGGAGATTTCTCAAGACTGCATCAGCTGTTTTTTTGGCTGATATGAGTGTTAAGGGGTTAATAATAACGATTGAGCAAGCAAATAGAAGGATCCATTTCTAGCTATGTCCCATCCATTCCCAGCTAAGCTCCACCCACATTTTGCTCATGTTGGGATAAATCTTTATACTTTGAACCCTGAATTCCCAGAATCCCAATGTCAAGGTAACTAACTATACAGGTGAGCTGTTGAATATTTTCTAATTTGATTGGGTGCTGTTGCTGCCTATGTTTATTAAATGGTAAACCCATCAAAGAGATAGAATTTGTACACTTGACAGACTTTTCAATGTTCACAATGGAGCTGTTTTCATCACTATGAAGTGACGTCAACCTACATGTGACGTAACTGAGTATGAGTGACAGATCACATCCCTGCATTAATATTGTTGTTTAACTAATACATATGTACATTTACAGATGTACATTTACAGGCCAAGCGATCATTAATGAAATGTTACCACTGAAATGACTGACTCAGTTATTGAGTCAGTCATTTCAGTGAAAGTTTTGACAAATTGTCTTTTCTTGGCCGGTTATTGCCATTCCTTAAGACCATTGTTGAGTTCAGGTTTGGCCAGCTTGATTGTTAAATGGTTAAAATAATCACTATGGAGTAATTCCATTTGCAGTTATGGGTTTTATGATATATGCAGCTATATTTGAAGGTGACTATACAGGAAAGCAGGTGAATATACTTTTAGCCCTTTAACAATCATGCTGACCAAAAACGGATTCTGCAGTGGTCTTCAGAAATGTCCATTTGCAAACAGAATACTATTTTTGAAAATTTACCACTGGAATCAATGGCTCGGTAACTGTGGTAAATTTCCAAAAATTATCTCTTGGTCTGAAAATGAACATTTTCTGTGAGAAAAGTTCAATTTTCTTGAACAAATTTGAAGGTTTAATGGGTAAAATAATTTGACTACGATTTCAGGGTTAAAGTAAAATAAAACAATTGAGATAAAAAATATATAATTTGTTTATTTACAAAATCTTACAATAAAGCTTGAACAAAAACAATCTTTTAAACAAGAGGCCCAAGGAGCCTGTATGGCTTATTGGAACTTAATGGAACATTGGCATTTCAAATAGAACAAATGTAGAGACCATGTTCTACATATAAAGCCCTATAGTTTTTGTCAGGAATTCAAATTCGAAGACGGGTGATGGAAAAATTTACCAAGTGTCTGAGTAGCAGTGCTGGAACTTACGCAATAAGATCCATCCTGCAAAATTTCATTAAAATCTACAAAACGGTTTAGGAGGGGATATGCGTTAACTCTTTCACTGACAAATCCCGGAAAAAGTAAATTCTTTACGATATAAAACTTATTCTGTTGAATATTTTGCAATTAATTAATTTTCAGAAAATCCAAGATTTGACACCAAAATAAAATGACCAATCAAAATTCTCATTATAAGTGTTGAAGCCTACTGCCATATGCATGTACATCTGTACGTACGTACGTCTGCCCGCATGTATGAATTTGCATAGCACCAATTCCGGAAAAATGCTCAAAAGCACTTTACACAATTAACTAGTTCCAAAAATGATATTTTATAAAATGTGTTTTCAAAATCGTTAAATTTTGCTACAATTTCAAATATGGGGTGGAAGACTGTTCCAAAGTTTACGGGCTGCTTCAGAGAAAGTGTGTTGACCAACCATTATGTAGAAGCATGGACCCACACATAATAGCTGCTCACTAGATTGAATTGACCTAATTTCAGATTAAATCAGATGAAGTTGGAACTATTTAATAGCATTAGAGACATAATAAACAGAATATGATATATGAAATAAATAACAATCAATGTAAACATTTGATAAAAAATGATAATAAATGGCCCAAGGACCAGTGCTCACCTAGCTGGTAAGGAACTGTAAACATGTTTAGATTAATTAATGCACAACAAGCATCATTGGTCCATCAGGCAACCATAACTGTTGCCATAGACAGATGACAATGGTCCTTATCATTATTGACCAATGTGACAGTCATCTTCACCACTAATACACAAAAGGTGCATAATACCACGACATGATGACAAATCAATAAATGAGAGCTGTCAGAAGTAGAGAAGTTATCCTATGAAGTTTCAACGTGATTCACTAGACAGTCATGGAGTTATTGCCTGGAAATGTGTTTATACCCTGCCGTGCCATGCATGTGTCAAATAATTACTAATCACAACACAAAGCGCTACAATAAACACGCTAACAATAGCTAGGTAAACCAATTAGTTACTCCGTCGAATCGCCATATAATTTTCTTTCTTTCGCTGCAGACCGAGTCTGTCGTGAAATACCAAGTATATACTTAGTTGCTGAGTATTAGGCAAAAATCAGTGAACATAATTCTTTTTAATTCTAGAGTTAGCAATTTCAATTTATAACAAGGTCAGGCGGTGTAATAATTGTTCCATTTTGATTAGTTTGTCACGTCTAATTAAAGAAAATAAAGCAGCAGCATTCAAGATTGTTGTATTTTGAAATGTGCATTCTGTTGATTACTCTTAGACGTAAATTGTACATTCTGAAAGCAACTATAAATTGCACTATAAGACGAGTTTATGCCATCACTCTCGTAGCTACGTCCTATGTATGTGGATTGTGCAGTAACTCCCTGGTTACTAATATATTAGTGTCTTCGTGCTAGTCGGGTATTGACCTAAACTCGTCCTACAAAGGGAGGCTATAAGAGGAAGCTGACACATCACATGATTTATATTTTTTCTTGACGACATTTTGTGTCAAATTTTGATGAATTAAACGATGTTTATTAAACTATACGCAATAATTAGGCAGTCCCAATTAATAATTTCACTCCCGCGATGATCGATATAAGGTATACATTAAGAATAGGTGTAGGATGATAAGAATTTGGTGCATAAAATTGTTTTCTACTTTCGGGATATTTTTTATATCATTTATTTCAACTTTTTTCCAGTTTTCATAACTTCCTCACGTTACCCCGGTTTATACTTTTGGCAATCTGGACCTACGATTTAATCGAAAAGCAGTTATGTCCCTTGTTTAAAGGTGCAGCCTCTTTATATTAATAGTCCAAATAGATGTTTGACTGAAGAAACGTATCTGCTAAATTTGATTTTAATCCATTAACAGTTGACAAAACAAATGGATCTTCACCATAGGTTTGAATAGTTTAAGACTTAATGAACCAGAGTCATAGTCCTTGTTTAAAAATGCATACTCTTTATATCCATAATTCAAAAAGACTTTAGGAACATATCTGCTAAATTTGATTTTAATCTATCAACAATTGGCGAAAATGTATTTCTCCCATATGGTTCAATACTTAAAAACACCTCAATGAACCCGAGTTATGGCCCTTGTTTAAGGGCGTGGTCACTTCATATTCATAGCTCCAATAGATGTTATATAAAGGAACATATCTACTAAATTTAGTTGTAATCCATCAATAAATGACGAAAAGTGCAACAAACGTATTTTCCCCATAGGCTTCAATACCTTGAAAATATAGCAAGGGACATAACGCTGCTATTAGTGGGCGTGGCCTCTTCATCTTCATAGCCCACATAGATATTGCCAAAAGGCATATATCTGCCAAATTTGGTTTTAATCTATCAACAAATGGCAAAACGCCCCACAAATGTTGACAAACGACAGACCTCAGATAAATCACGACTGTATAAGCTCAGCTAGGTGAGCTAAAAATGATAAGTTATTACTGGGGATTTGCTAAATAAAATAGATATCTCAATCTTACCCCATATTACAGAAAATATATTTTAAATTAAGTAATTATTAAACTTGTAACAAAATATAATCCAGAACATGAGATAAAACTGCTTCATGGAGGTCTCATGGAACAGTTACTTATCAAAACCATATGACACATAAGTAAAAAAACAAGGTCGATAGAATCTCGGTAGCTGCGGTTGAAGTATGAAAGTTAGGTCACACTGGCATACTTTTGTTACGCTACATATGTTAAGCCTATAATGCATCAAGTTTGATCATTGCACGACTAACTAACTAATGGACATAGTGGTTTATTGAGTTGCTATCTGCGGGACCAGTCGCCAACCTGTCTAATGTGTCCCGCGACTACTCTATGTGTGTAAACAAGCACACATTCAACAATACTTGCGTCATTAGCGTTTGGAAAGATTTTTAATTCTGTCACTGTGACCTTGATATTTGACCACAAATGTAACACACTTCTTAGGGACCCCACAGGCAATGTTCCAACCAAATCTGGTCAAGATATATCTCCAATAGAACCAGAGCCGATATCTCCAGTAGAACCAGAGTTATTGACAAATTAGTTTTCAAAATAATATTTTAATTAATCTGGTCGCCATGACCTTGACCGTTTGACCTGTACTTTATCCCTCTTCTTCGGCACCCTACGGGCAACCTTCCTCCCAAGTCTGGTCAAAATATCTCCAGTAGAGTTATTAACAAATTAGATTTT
Organism: Chaetoderma sp. LZ-2023a; assembly: GCA_034401795.1. Taxonomy (NCBI): domain Eukaryota; kingdom Metazoa; phylum Mollusca; class Caudofoveata; order Chaetodermatida; family Chaetodermatidae; genus Chaetoderma; species Chaetoderma sp. LZ-2023a. The sequence goes on from CM067360.1 coordinate 77,726,928, forward strand.
GTGACTGACTAAGTGACGGACAAAGAGACATGATTGTCTATGACAGTTTATTGAGATGCTACCTGCAGCTAATAAAATATATTATTCATTAAATTTTATATGGTTTTATATAGTTTAACCCACACTGACCAGAAATCACAAATTGTTTATGATGTAGAGAATATTGTATTGAATCTTTTGAAACTAATTTGAATGGGAGCTGTTGCTGCCTACATGTTCCAGTCAAATTGGTTGCAAGAGATTCGACAGCTTCCATGTACAGCTGGCCTGTAATTGAGATATTTCAATTTCAATGGTTTTTTAAAGGGTTAATAGCTTAACATAATAACGAGAGCAATCAGAGATTGCAGACCCTCACCATCCCATTTTTGTCATATTAATCCTTACAACTCCGATATCAAATTTCAAAATTTTCAACTTAATTTAAAAGATGAACTGGTGTTAATTTTTCAACAAATTTGGTGGAAGATGTAGACAGCAACATATTCCACCAAAATCTTTGAAAAATGTACCCAAATTTCTGTGTTATTGACATAGTAAACGATACAATATTGACATCAGAGTGGTAAGGATTAAAAAAAATACTCCCTACTATGGATCAAAACCAGTTGTCTAATCCTAATAGTATGTCACAGCCATTTCTGTGTTAAGATTTGTGCCAAATCGGACCAGTAGTTTCTATGAATAGATCCAGAATTTGATATGATCTGGTTCCATGTTTTTAATGGGTTAACACTCAAACCGGCTAAAAACAGCCTCTGCAGTGGTTTTGAGAAATGTCCATTTGCAGACCAAGAGATTATTTTTGAAAATTTACCAATGGAATGACTGGCTCGATAACTGAGCCAGTCATTCCAGTGATAAATTTTCAAAAATAATCTCTTGGTCTGCAGATGAACATTTTTTTTATGGGACGATTTCAATTGAATTCAACGGTTAAATGCTAAATTCAGATTATGGCCAAAGCCTGGAAATTCTCTTTCACAGTACCCGGTAACAGCTTTCTGTGAGTTTGAACCAAATCAGACCTGTAGTTTCTGAGATTACATTAGTACCCTAGATAGTACACTGAAATCTCTTCGTAAATTAATCCATAAAACGTACGCGAGCCAAATGCGCCACAAGATCTATCTGTCGAGATAATATACCTCGTATCCATCCTTCCAAAGGGTGACATCATCAATAGCGCCAAATACTGTCTCCAGCTTGTCTATGCTGAGAAAATCTGGAAGTTAGGCAAAATATGATAACAAAAAAAACCTACAGACGATATTATGAGACCATCTACATACAAAAAATTACTAGTTCCTATTATAACTGACCTAGTTATATTACGAGACCATGTTTTGATCAGAAGCTTGGTGCCAATGGAGGGATCAGAGCTGTCGCTCAAGTATGTGACATCATAACTAAATTTCACATGTTAGCTGAATCATCACCAAAATTTGACTCTAAAAATTGTTTTTGATGAATTTCCAAATTAATAAATATTCTGTTGAATATTTTGAAACTAATTTGACAGGGTAGCAGCAGCTCAATTACATTCGTTTCAAAACATTCAACAGGTTACCTGTAGAGTTACCATTAAATTTAGATTCTGAAAAGTCAGGTTTCAAAGTGCCAAATTGCTTCCAACAAAGAAGTGGGTGGAGCTTAGCTAGAGATGTGCGGGGCATAGGTATAAATGGATCCCTCCTTCTACCACAACATGACGATGCATGCCACACAGATGACAGATAGACAAATCACCACTATAACTTCACATGTAAAATGGAATTAGCCAAATATTTTACAAATCATCTAACTAAGAAATGTTTCTCCTGAAATTTTTTCCAAAAAAAAATCTTGAACAAAATATGAAATATTGGCATATAAAAGTACAGGTCAGAAATAACGTCAACTGTTTCCAAGACTGAAACAGAACCTTGTTAGTACAATTTTGAACACAATGTAAGAAATGGTCTGTAGAGTATTTTGAACATAATTGTTTTTGAAAGACTTAGGCAGCAATGTCTTCCAATCCAATTATGATCAAAATATTCAACAGTATGTTTTATTTTGTTTTGGAAACATCCGTAGTTATTTCTGACCTATACTGTATTTTTGACCTTATGCCATGTTTCAGTAGTAAAATGTGTGATTGTGTTCTGTCTGTAATGGACCTTTCCAGTTTTAGCTATGCCCCACCCATCTCTATCTAAGCTCCTCCCACACTTCGCTGTGTTGGGATAGATCGATCATCGAATGCCCTAACTATCAATTTCCTGAGAACTATACGGGCAAACTGGTGAATATTTTGAAATTAATTTGACTGGATGCTGTTGCAGGGAATATTTTGAACGGTATCGCATCGCAAAATGCGATGCAAATGAGTACCTGTTGCTACACATTGACAACTTCGCTTAGCTGTTTGCTGCGATACATAATTTTGATGAAAATTCAGTCAATTCACTTAATTTTGAAATATTTTTTCAAAAAGTCGCTAAAAGTTGCAAAACGCTTGTCAAATTAGTAAGGAAGTGAGATGCGCATGCGTTGGAGACAGATTTCCGATATAGTCCATGGAAACTGAGTTATATCATCGAGAATGCTAAACTCCTGTTAGCGCATCCCCAAATCAAGGCCGACAGTATAGTTAGCCATGCTACGGCGGCGTATCGCACTTGATTCGCGCAAGCAACAGATTTAGAATGGCATGTCGCCAAGATCGATACATGCGCTAGAGTGTTCTTGAGTACTCTTCTCCAAAGTCGGGAACATACTTTCTTGCAAGATTGAAGATTATTGGTTAATAAATATAACTATATAGAAAGCAACCAATGAGTCGCAACGAAACTACCGACAGTAAAGAAAAGAAACAATGTATTACGCGGTAATTTTATGACTGACGGGGTAGTATCTCTATATATAGCATTCATAGTGTAATGATTTCATATTAGGATATGATTATGTCCATATATTAAAAAACTGGTGTCATGAGATTGTCTTTTATGAAATGTGATGACATATTGTAAATGTAATTTTAAGGCTATAGCACCTTAGTTAGGCCATAATTTATTTGAATAACACTGTATTTAGGGGTTTTAGAACCTGTATCTCCAAGCGGTAGAGCTTCGGTATAGCCTCGGTAGAGCGGAACTTCTATTTCGGATATAGAACGTGCGCCTACCGCGTAGTACCTTTCGGGAGCCATATTTTCCCGAGAATTCTATGTCAAATGAATTTACTTTTAATATTGTCGTATTGTAAACTCGTAGCTTTGTGGAATAAGGAAACTTAGTGTAGGTCGCACTAAATTTTGATGCGTAATATAGCAATTTGATTCAGTCAAGTCCGAGGTATCCATGGTGTCTCGTGCGCGTTAGCTTAAATAGGCTGCGCTTTCGGATATTCAGGGATTCGATTCGGATCAACTCTGACGTTCACGTCATCTTACATTTTAAGTCTGATTCAGACAACTTTACATCTCCACATCTATTATTGATTGATTTCCAGATCCCTTCAATAATAGTAAGTGCTGCGGATTTTGGAAATAATCTTGACTATCAGAATTTATCCAGGAGAAGGAGAGCTGTCATATGTTATCTTTGTTTTGGTAACATATGCGCGGAATTCTAACATTGTTTTTGACAGCTGGAAACTCCCGTTAGCGCTTCTTGCTGTATTATTTTGAAACTTTTACTTTGACCTAATTTCAGGAAAACGATCACGTAATCTATATTGCCTATCTTAATGTGGACCAACCGGGCATATATATTTTCTGGATACTCATATTTCAACAGAATCATATTAGATTTTATAGCTCTTAGACCAGATAGCCGTATCGGCACAAATCAGGGGAAGTTATTGGTCTATTATTTTACCGTATCTATCTGAATTTTATTATTTTGAAACTTTTACTTTGACCTAATTTCAGGAAAATGATCACGTAATCTATATTGCCTATCTTATGTGGACCAACCGGGCATATATATTTTCTGGATACTCATATTTCAACAGAATCATATTAGATTTTATAGCTCTTAGACCTGATAGCCGTATAGGCACAAATCAGGGGAAGTTATTGGTCTATTATTTTACCGTATCTATCTGAATTTTAGTGTACAGTCTTATCCTATTATTTGCGTCATTCAACGATGGAGAACTTAATTTAATTTACTAATATTGATTAGTCTTTATCCTCAACTAATAAAACTTGAATTTTCATAACCTGATTTTGTCCAATTATTACTCTAATGTATTAAGCGCATCAGAGTAACCCTTTTGCTGCTCTATCCTATTGGAACTTGGAATACACTGTGGAAACCGTCTGGACAAACGGATGCTGATGCCTGAAGAGTGAAATCGGAAGTGTCATCCCTTACACACATTACACATCTACCCATTCTTGCTTCTGCTATTCCCCTCATATACCCATGTGTGAATCTGGCATGTTAATAGCGAGCTGCTACCGATTGTGACAGCAGGATTACATTACGAATTAAAGGGATACTATCCGTATCGGATATTTCACTTCTCACAGCTTGCATATTAAAGGGACACTATCTGCATCGGATAATTAGTTTCATTTATATTCAATGCCTCTCTTAAAGGGGATTTGTCATCTGGATGAACACAACGAGACAGGTGGCAGGTCTTGGGAGAGGGTAGATCTTACATTAGACCACTAGACCTGACAGACGGAACGCCACAGCTGACTTCTAGTGACCTCGGGTCGCTACAATAGTATTCGTAGTAAAACTAGTAATACATGGGCCGATTGATACATGCTGATCACAGTAAAACCTTTTATCATTCACTATTTAAGCCAGAGAAAACAGCCATTAGTAATTTTTAAATAAAAATTGTTAACTCTTAAGACATAGTATCGCAGAAACTCAATTTCATCTTAATAAGCTGTTGAATATGTTGCACGTTTTTAAGGGGCACCTGTTGCTCACAGCTGCCATAGCCTGCAACAGCTTCCAGTTAAGCACTAACACTATTCAGCCTGCTTACATTGTATTGAATGATGTGTACTTTGTTTAGCCTACCAGTTGAAAGGGATATGTGATGTAGGTTGGTAAGTTACAAAATATATGTCAACCCTAGTCAATGAAATCACAGTATTCATGGAAGGTACATTGATTTTTTTGAAAATAATTTGACTGGGATGTGTTGTTGCCTTAAGCAGCAACAGCTTCCAATCAATGTAATTGCCAAATCTGCCAATATGTATCATCTTAGGTTTCCTATACTCCCTGACCTTGGCCAGAGCCAATCTGACATATGTGATACTGACAAATGACAATACTGGCTACTGTAGACCTGAAGACTGATACACTATCCTCAATATTCTCAGAAGTCCAATATTAATTATTCAACCATCTGTTCATGTCACATTTGCGCAATTTGTGTAAACTACGTGTCGCATATTACACGCCTTACGGACCACTAATTTTTTAGATGGACTACTGATTTGCCAAGTCACTACCATCAACTTTTCGCTAATTTTGAACCCTGGTTATATTCCACATTTTTAACACTGATCTCCATCTAGATTATTTCGAAACCATATTAGAAAAGACTACATTCCATATTTATTCTGTTCATGGCTTGAACAACACGATCAAAGCGCCAATACATTATAAAAATCATGAATTCTATCGGCTTGAAAACATTGACTAGCTCCCGGTATAGTACATGTATCAATGACTGCTTGCTACATTGGAACCAGTCCAGCATTCCATAGGGAAAACGTTTTGTGAAATCGGAAAATTACGCTTTTCGGTTGTTTTCAGATTCACTTCCTCATAGCGTGTGTAGACGAAAAAAGCTGTTTTTGATCATGCAAACATGTTTTGAAACGTTTCCCCGTTGGAGCACCAACCAGTTTCAACACAGTTTGTTTGCTATGCAAGTGCTATGAACTGCTATGCATTATTCGATTTCCAACAAAATATTCCCTGTGTTGCTCCCATAGGCAGCAAAAGCGCCCAGTAAATTTAGTTTCAAACTATTCAACAGAATATTTAGTAAATAGTTAGACATACAATTTGTACAATGTATAGTCCGTCTTCAAAATGCGTTCATATCGACGTCATTCATTATGATGTCATTCTACACATCACGTAGTTGATTATGACATCATAGGATGGGTTGGTAAACTGGAAAGGTCTCTAGCCTACCTGATTGAGCTGCGTCATGGATTGTGTGAGGTTCATCAGGATGCGCATCCAACTCGTCTTGGCACACACTTACATGCTAGAGCACAAAATAAACATAATTATTAATCAATCGTGCGCTGGTGAATCAATCATGTCAGCAACTGTAACATAAATTTCACAAGGACTACTACATGCATTGAATGAGAATAGTGTGAATATCCATGTAGTACTATCCTATCAAATCATATCCTGCCTGTATATGCTCAATTGACGTTTCCAGTTTATCCATTCAGCATATGACGTTATAATCAACTACATGATGTGTAGGTTAAGGTCATAATCAATGACGTAGATAGGTTCGTCACAAAAACATAATTGGTGATGGACTAAGCGCTGTAGTACAAATTGTATGTCTTTATTATTTAATAAACATGCTACAGCACCCAGTCAAATTAGTTTCAAAATATTCAACAGCTTACCTGTATAGTTTTATGGAAATTGGTAGTCACGGAGTTCATGGATCGATCGATCTACGAGCAAGGTGTGGGTGGAGCTTAGCTAGAGATGGCCGGGACATAGTTAAAACTGGAATGGTCCATTGATTTACACAATTTTAATTAATTATTAAATATTGCACAGAAACCAACATGCCAGCCATGTTGGAGTTCACACGCAAACCAATTTTGAGAGGAATCATACGCGTATCATAACCAAGATTTTTAAAACTTTTTCTACAGCGTTATCTTATGGCCATATTTGATTCTTCAGTTTAACAGTTTTGCTAAGCATTCTCTCCATATCACGCACACACAATGGATTTCTAATGTCTTGATTGAATCCATAAAAGTTACAGTGCTTCGATGGAAACAGTGAACTGATTTCCAAAATGATGGCCTACTGGTTATATATTGGATTTCACATTTAGAGCGATTTTAATGTGGATCCTCCAAATATGACAGGCACTGGATTTGAAGAGTTTTGAATGAATCAATCAAGGATTTATCCACAGAAAGCAGTTTTTAAGATGGCCACATTTCAATGACAATATCAGATTCAGCACACAGAGAACAAGACAATCTCGATATGGATCCTCCCAAGACCTAACTAAGGACATGCCTTATTACTTCATTAAATTGCTAGAAATAAAGATTTAATTTCTTGGACTGGATTGAGAGCACTCACAACTTTGAAGTCTCAGAAAATCTTTCCTGGAGTTGATATATAACAGGATTTAATGGTTAACTGAGAAGATACCAGTTTGAAAGTTCACTGTCATTCTGTCATCACCACAGACTATCTGACCTAATGACAATGACTATATTGGCATACCTGACAAATATTTGTGGGTTTTTTTGATTGCTTGAATTCACTCAATGATGTGCGCTTGAGAATTTCAGTCAATCCTACATGTAGCTCCCTGGTGATGACAGAATTAGTCAACTATCAGATGGTTAGGTCCTCGATGAACCTTTCCAGTTTTAGCTATGACCCGCCCATCACTAGCTAAGCTCCACCCACATCTTGGTCATGTTGGGATCGATCGATCCCTGAACTCCCTGACTATCAATTTCCATAAAATTATACAGGTAAGCTGTTAAATATTTATCAGCAACAGCGCCCAGTCAAATTAGTTTCAAAATATTCAACAGAAGATTTATTAAATGGTAAAGCCATACAATTCGTACAACGTGTCAGACTATTAAGCATTAAAGATGGAGCATTTCGAATCATTCATGACATCATAATCATGATGTCATCGTACACGTTTTGTAGTTGATTATGACATCATATGATAGATGGATAAACTTGGAAATGTGAATTAACAATTAAATTCAAGGAAACATGACACATAGTACGAGGCACCTGTGGAGATTTCTGTGATGGAGATCCACGATTGCATACATGTACTTTTGGTGTGTCTTCCCACGTGAAAGCCATTTTATCATTAGCCCGTACATCTGCAGAATAATAATAACCACAAAAAACATTATTTTGTTAGCGATCCTTGCAAGCACCTTTGACGATGAGTTCCTAGAAAACACTTTTCAAACTGAATAAATATGAAATCTCAGCATATTTTGATAACAATTAAAATGAAAGTGACTTCTGTCATACATGTACAAGCTATCTTAACCATTTAACGCTCATATCAGCCAAAAACGGCTTCAGCAGTGGTCTTGAGAAATGTCTATTTGCAGATCAAGAAGATAAATTTTTGAAAATTTACCACTAGAATGACTGGCTTGATAACCGAGCCAGTCCTTCCAGTGATAAATTTTCAAAAATAGTCTTCTCTTGGTCTGCAAATGGATATTTTCTAAGAGAAAATTGAAATTTTCTTGAACGAATTCGAGGGTTAAGACCAGTGTGTCAAAATAATTAGCAGGCATTTACAACTATGATATGTATGAAATCTATCGAACATCTGCATACGAGTAGAAGACAATAGCCAATAGCAGGATTCATAGTTTCTGCAGAATGAAATTCCATACTTTTTCCATACACATGTACCTTTGCCAGACATAATTTATCCATTTCCAAACCCATTTTATGATCTTTCCAATTAACGTTTTCACTGACAAATCCTTGAGAAAGTATATTCTTTACGACATAAAACTTAATCTGTTGAATATTTTGAAATTAATTTGACCGGAAGCCACCGCCGCCTAAGGCAACAATGGTTTCCAGTCCAATTAATTTTTTTAATATTCAGCAGTTTGCCTTGGAAATGAGGAATTAATCGATGAAAGGGTTAAGATGTCAGTGTTCCAATAACCCTTTCACAGATAGGTTGCCAGTATCTCAATGTCAGGGCAAACAAACAGGAAAGTTGTTGAATATTTTGAAATTAATATGACTGGAAAAAGGCAGCATATGGCATCCAGTCACATTAATTTTAAAATATTCAATAGAATATGGTATACATCACAAAAACGGGATTTGTTGTTGCAAGAGTTAAAACCACCAAATTTTGCAGAAACCTGTTGGAATTAGTAGCCGAGCTTGTAAATATTTTGGACATTATCTATATTATTTTGTAAATGAGAATCACACCCGATTGTGATATTTCAATTTTCCATACGTTTTCCAAACTATCAGCAGAAAATGTTTCAATTATAATATAGTAAACCTTCTACCAAAATGTTAAAAATACAATTGTAGGTTATTAGTATGGTTAGAAACGGTGACACAGCAGTCTATAGATATACATATACAAGACATTGTGCCTAACAAGCAGAATTAAGGGTTGTCCGTTAGCCTGGGGTAACAACAATATTAGCTGCAACAGTAATAAGGGACATGTACTAGGTACACTGTACATGTATTCGTTTCGCTTTTTAACCTCTCAATTAAAACGTTTTATTATCCCCGTGTGTGCACGCACGCGTATGGGAAATCGATTGCAACGAAACTTCTCCAAAACCATTGGACAGAAATCAATCAAGTTTGGCATGCAAGTTACCATAGTCACAAGGTCAAATTGATTGTAATGCAACTCCTCCAAAAACCCTTGGACAGAATTCAATCAAGTTTGGTACATACGTTAGTTACCCATATGATTGAGGAGTGCAAGAGAATATTTACATTTGGCACCGCCACCAATGGGGTGAATGAGGAGGGGTTAAAACCCCCACAGACCCCGCTTGTGGGTTGGGCTGTTGTTTTATTAACAACTATAAAAACATACTTACCGTTCAATCACTACTTGCTAAATCAATTATCTGCATTTAGCTATCAGAATAAGATTTTTATGCCTGCATAAACACCTCCCCATGCCTATTCCTATTAATATGGACCCTCAACCAGGCTACTGGTTAAGTCCATCTCCAGCATACTGACAGCTATAGACTGGCACCAGTCTATACTCACCCCATAGTGATGCTTGTCACTAAGCGCGCTTGCGCATGCGCACTGGAGCCCAAATAGGAAACAGATTCACTTTTCTAAATTTAAGTGCTAAATATTAAAGGCCAATTCTCAAATCTTACCACGCGGGGTGGTTGAGGCCGGGTCGTAGTGATTGAACGGTAAGTATGTTTTTATAGTGGTTAATAAAACAACAGACCAACCCACAAGGGGTGTCTGTGGGGGGGGGGTTGTTATTACACCACAAAAACATCCATTACCGTTCAATCACTACTTGCTAAACCCGTAGATTTGGTCAGTGCCCCATTTAAACATTAGGTGGGAGGAGATTTGAGAATCAACAAACAAGGATAAAAAATCGAACCAATCTTATCCAAATGTTAATAACATAACATAATAGTGCATTTAACTCAATCACACCATGATTAACAAATAAGGAAAACTTGAACTTAAAGAAATAAATAAAAACCAAAAGAAGACTCACCATTTCTCACAGACGCACAGTCCTAACGAAAATGGTGGAAAGTGCTTGGTAAATGGTCTTCGCCTTTTTTAGTTAAAATAATATGTTATGAAAGAAGGAGGCTGCTGCACTCTGGTCTTTGAGATAAAAGAATATAAAAGTGGATTCAGATTTCCATCCTGCCACCTGCATGACTTCATCTAAAGACGAACCGTCAAAAGAGCGAAAGAAGTAGCCATACCTCTAACGCATCGGCTTTAATCTGGGAGAGATTAATTTGATCCGGTGAGGCTATCTCATAACAAAGCTTAATTGTCTCACAATTCCATCGGGCAATCGTAGATTTTGAGACCGGTTTAGATAACCGGTTCGCTGTGTACATGTAGGTTCTTAATTCCCTAACAGGACACAAAAATTTATCAGACAGCGAAAAAGACGATAAAGATTTTAAAATGATCGGACTAGCAGGAAAGCGGTTAAACTGAGTTTTAGATAAAAAGTCCCTTCTGGGATATAAAACCAAACCGTCTCCTGAAATTATAAATCTATCCATTTCAGCAGAAAAAACATGAATCTCTGACCACCTTCTAGCAGAGGCAGCAGCAACAAGAAAAACAGCTTTGAGAGTTAAAAGCTTAATACTGATAGAAGAAATAGGTTCAAAATGGCGACCTGCCAAAACTTGAAGAACCAATGTCAAATTCCAGGAAGGTAAAGGCTTAGCAATCGGAGGACGAATATTACATAGACCTCTAATAAAACTATTAAGAGTCTTAGTATCCTTGACATCAGCATTTCGAAGACAAGGAAGGGAAGACGCCAGAGAAAATCTATATCCCCTGACCGTATTAGCTGACAAATGTAAAGAATCAAACAGATAGGATAAAAAATCTAATACTTGTGGTATAGAAACAGAATCGGGCACGAAACCTTGGTCTGAAAACCACTCACCAAAAAATTTTAAGTCGACCCTTGTAAACTCAACAGGTCGATTCCCTTCTGGCAGAGGCAATAATTCTCTGAGATCTTGAAGAAGCCTTATTCTCGAGGACCTCAGACTCGAGATTCTCCAAACGCACAGACTGAAAACTTCTGGATTTGGATGCACACAAAGACCTCTTACTTGAGATAGAAGATCCTGGGATACTGGAAGAAGACGAGGGAAGTCTACCAGAAGATCTAGAAGGTCTATAAACCAAATCTTGGTCCTTGACCTTCTTCCAGACTAACGGAATCAAATTGTTGGAGGGAAGGCATAGGTGAACATTCCTGTCCAGGACTGAGACAGAGCATCCACCGCCAGGGCTTGACTGTCCAGAAAAGGAGACATGTAAGAGGAGATCTGGGCATTCAGAAAGGTCGCGAACAGATCTACTAGAAGACGATCCATAAGACTGAAAAACGCTCTGACAACCGACTTCTTTAACTGCCACACTGTGTGGGCGAACTTACTGGGATGTGACAGTTGGTCTGCCAGAAAATTCAGACTGCCTGGGACATGGGAGGACACTAGAAAAATCTGCCTCTTGCGGCACCACAAGAGAAGATTCCACACTTCTAGACAAAGGAGAGACGACCTTGTACCTCCCTGCCTGTTGATATGACACCACTGTCGAATTGTCCGACCGAATCGAGACTTTGAGACCTATCACAAGATCTGACCATGAAAGGAGAGCCTTCTTGGCAGCCCACAACTCCAGAATGTTGAAATGGGCTATCGACTCCTCCAGGATCAAAGGCCGGAAACTGACAGGGAGTCCCAGACTGCTCCCCAACCCTCCTGGGAAGCGTCTGTGAAGATAATCGCCTGAGGGGAGGACTTTACCAGTGGAACACCCATCAGAAGCAGAGAACGATCCCTCCAAAAATCTAAATGAGCGATCAAATGTTCTCTGATGGGAATCTGATGGTAAATAGAGTGGACTGACTGCTTCCAAAGGGACATTAAATACATTTGGAAGGGTCTCCTCATCAGCGCCACCCAAGGAATTACTTTCTCTACGCTGACCATCAGTCCTATCACTCTTAAAAGGAATCTTGCTCTTACCATGGGAGAAGACAGGATTTCCATTGCCACTGATAAAGCCTCTATCCTTGGATCTGAGGGGAAGACTAGACCCCGGGCCAGGTCGAAAGAAATGGCTAGACGCGTACGGATATGAGATGGAACTAGGCTTGATTTCTTTAGACTTAAAATCCACCCTAGGTTGCATGCCCAACTGCAAACCTCTGGAAGAATTCCTGAGAGAATTGAAGAAGACTTACTTTACTAACCAATCGTCTATATAAACGTGGAGATGGATAGAAAGACGGTGAAAATTTCTGCCATGGCTGAAACTATGCGAGAAAAAGAAGAGGAGCCGTGGTCAGGCCAAAAGACATGACACAAAAAACTGCCAAACTCGATCTTAGTAAGCAAAACTCAGGAATTTACTGAAGGAAGGGTAAATGAAAACATGAAAGAAGGCATTATTTAAGTCAATGGAAACAACCACATACCCTGATCTAGATTGGAAAAGATCTGGGAGATGGTCTCCATCTTGACTTGGGAGTAAGAATCATGAGATTTAATCATGGCATACCCCCTTGTTAAATTAAAATTAATGCAGATATGAATGTTTCAGAGTGAATAGAGATCATTTTACTAAGATTTAATGACAGGGTAGGAAAACCTACCCTAGGCTGAACGCTCTCATGTATGTATAAATTCCTTAGAATTAACATAATTCACAAAGGAAACTAACATGATAATGACCAAACTGTCAATTGAAAGGACCAGAGACAAAAAAAAGGAATTAAAAGAGGAAAGAGCCGACACAAAAGAAGGAAGGTCCATAGAAAACTCATCCTTAAAAAGAAGAGAAAGAGTCTAAGCAATCAACCAGAGAGACAGGGACCAGACATCCGAAGAGACCCTGACTGGACAAAATCTCCTCAGCCCTGACCGACTAGGGAAAAGAAGAATAAGAAGAAGGATTAGGAGATGAAGAAGAAAAGAGATGAGAAGAGTCACCAGAGGCCATAGAACCAACAGTTCAAATAGAAAGAGGAGAGCAAAGCCTCTTGGAAGCTAGAAGGTTAGAAAAACGTAAAGAATCAGAAAAGGAAAAAGATTGATCAGAAGGAATGTGAACAGATACAACATCCTGACCAGAGGACATGGAAAGAACAGAGAAAAAAGCTGACATGAAAGAACGAACAAGGGACGAATCCATAAAAACAGAAAACAATGAACAAACCAGACCGTAATCAACAATTAGAAACTCAAGTTCAAAAGAGAGAATGACAGAAAAAATCAGATCATGATGATCAAAAGAGGAAGAAGGAGGAAGAGAGGAATTAAGAAGAATGGATGATGAAGGGGAAAGAACAGGACCGGAAGATCCCTGGATAGGATAGATAGACGATGAAATACGGGAAAACCCCAGAGGAGGGAAAAAAGAAGACAGAAAGAGAGAAAGAGAAAGGAGACCATGACTAGAAGAAAACTTTAGCAGGAGAAGGAGCAGAGGATGAAGGAAGAGACCCATACTTATCTTACTCATTATTATTAAAGACTTAGAACCAATATTATCATCATGTAAAGACGGATGTCATTGAGATTGATATGCTAATAAAAGGAATGATTGATAGAATGATAATGAATCCCGGGAACATCTGGATGTTAAATACACAAAACACTAATGATAATGCGTAGAATACAGACTGACTTATCGACTGCAACAAAAAAACAAGAATAAATGCTAAAATATCTACAATTTCAAGAGAGACTTCAAGACTGGCAATGTCTCGGAATTAATATTTTCAGCGATTAAACATTCCGATTTTAAAAGCACTTACTGAAATAAGACTAACCTGGAATCTCAATAAGAGCTATCACCGGAAATCCAAAAAAGGAAAACAGAACCGGAAGTTAATTATAGAACACCATGAAACCGGTAATGACCCTATCCCCGGATGTACGAATCCGGAAGTGAAAAAATAGGAAACGGAAATGCGCAAACCGGAAGAAGACAACCGGAAACTGAACCCGGATGTACACTAAAAAAACAGAATAAACAAAGGAACCGGAAATACGCAAAAACCGGAAGTCAGACCGGATATGAAAAGAACGGAGGTAGATCCAGAAAACGGAAATAACCCCTGTCCTGAGGACGGAAGTCTATCCGAGTCTGAACGACCCGGAAGTACACCTCTAGAAACAGAGGCGGAAGTGTACAGACAGGAATCCAACCTGGAAGTGGAAGTGCTTCTACCGGAAGACGAAAAATAATAGGAATCCACAGACCCTGGATATCTGGTATCACCGAAAGCGCTACTAAAACCGGAAATGGAATGAGGAACCGGATCTTGAGGACCCGGATGTCCTACAAAAACGTAAGACATACCGGAAATGGATGGAACCGAAGTAATAACCGGATCTTGATGACCTGGATTTCCTGCCAAACCGGAAGGAAGTCCTACCGGAAACGGACGCCAGAGAAGAAAGAACCGGATCCTGAAGACCTGGATGTCTTGCTAAACCGGAAGTTAAAACGGAAAAAGGAAGTAAACCCGAGTCTAGAGGACCCGAGTCCACCACAACGGAACCGGAAGAACTAGCAAGACTAGAAATCGAATTCTTGGCAATGGGCGATCTAGAAAGAACCTTGACGACCGGTACAATCGAAAAATTGGCATTTGCATAAGGTCCAGCCTTATGGACATCAGCCTCAGCCTCCACTGCTTGTGGGTTATGCTCGTCACCCTCAAGTCTTAGGTGGGTTTGACCCGGCGCACTACACGAGCCCACCTTCGAGAGCTTAGTTGCTCTAGACTTCTGCTTCAGAGATTTTCTAACCTGCATGGAGGTTAGAGGGACCGGTTTCCCCCATTTGCGGGAACGCCCGCTAGCCTTCGGGCTATCATCGGAACTTGAAGAAACATCCTGTTTCTTAGTCTCCTTTATTGCAGAAGATATCCTTTCGTCAAGGGATTTCGTCAAAACAGATGCGAACGATTCAAATCTTGCAAAAAGAGCTAGCACGGCATCTGAATTCGCCGAAGAGGCTCCCTCCTCCGTTGCTACCGGTAAAGATACATTAGATTGTGCAGAAGACACAGCTTTCGCCTTGCTAGCAACGGAGGTAGGGGAAGGACGACCGGAGGGCAGTGGTTGTTTAAACGGTAAATCTTTAAAGAGGCCTTAGACACCGAGACCAGCCACCCTTTACAGATCCCACACATTGTTGTGAAGGTACAAGTTGTACATATCGCACAGACATGCCCGGCAAATTCAACTGAGTGATGGCGATCACACTTTGATGACGTACATTGTCTTGTCAGACGATTTAGCGGACTCCTAAAAACAAAAAACATAACAATGAAGCATATCGCTTAAAAATTGTAAAAAGAAGACTAGAAAGATAAAAATCATTTCTTTAAAAGGCGGGAAAGTTCAAATCAGAAAGCAAAATCCCTACCGACAAGAAAGCAAACTTGCATAGGGATAAATGATAATCCTTATAATGCACTAGAGTAAATTGATAAGGGCTCTGTATAATAATAATAATTGTTATTTATTGAGGGTAGCACTTCAAGTACATGGCCTGATCTAGCAGAGGCCCTCATTAACATATATACAAATTTTTTTCTTTTTTTTATATATATATAATATGTACAACTTTATACATCCATGTACAGACAAGGAACTTAGGGAATCTATTTCTTATAATCATATAATATCCTGAATGTATTAAGAGTAATTTGAACAAAAGCTACTGATGCTTTCAACAGCAGCAAACTTTCAATCAAATTAGCATTGATATATTCAGCATTGTAAAGTAAATTCCTTTCTTTTCTGCTGAAATGCTTTGGAAACAATGCAAGAAATAGAAATAACGATATTTTTATGTGCTAAAATATAGAAACTAATTCTCAATTTCGTAGACAAATACAGCTAAGCACATTATAACATACGATTATACATACATACAGAAACAATAGATTTAGTAGAATTATTATCATTACCCACGCCGTCGAATGTCTTAACCCTTTAGTGACTAAATTTGTCAGGAAAGCCTCGATTAGGTCTATCTATTGTGAAATGTCCGTTTCCAGAACAAGACAATGCCATTCTTGGAAATTTACCACCGGAAAGACTGGCTCGATTATCGCGCCTGTCATAAATTTTCAAAAATAGTCCTCTGGACTGCAAATGGTCATTTCTCAAGCCGATTTTATGGACTTGTTTCTAGGCTTGTGCATTTATGGGTCAAAGAGCGGAAGAATCATCAAATTTGACATAGCACTTCATAATGTAGGATAAAATCAGAAGGTTCAATCGAAGGTTTGTATCTTAAAGGTTAATTAGGCATATATAGTTTATTGAAATTAAGAACTCACCAAAGCACATGCACTCCCAATCACACACACTCACTTCCACACGCACATGAACTCATGTACATACACTCCCGTGGGTTTACATCCAATATAGTAGGTCTACGCCAACATCTAACCATTTCAACACTAGTATTAGAACTCAAGGCATGCTATTAAGCTGTTGCATATCTTAAGCATAATTTGAATGAAAGGTCTTGATACCTTCGGCAGCAACACTATCCAGTCAAATTAGTATCAAAATTATACAGCAAGGGAACCTATTTTGTGTCTACATTTCATGCTCTAATGATAAAGGATCAGGAAAGTTGAAAAATATACGACAGATATATTCATCACAAAGTAAGCATATGGCCCGTAAGTGTGCACAATCACATAATAATGTGACGGACAATAGTACAATACAATTTCACAAAGCATACACAAAACTATTTACGTTAGAAGTATTTTCCATGCATGTACTATATGACTATCCTGAAACTCTAACCTTTGGATTGGCGATATGTGAAATGGTCATTTGCTGGTCCGGAGGAGTGTTTACGACAATTGGACACAGTAATGATTGACTCGGTTACCGAGCCAGTCATTCCAGTGCTCCATTGTCGGAAACACTCCTCTCCTAGGCCGCCAATGTCCTTTCGTTGTATGTTTAAGGTTCTCTTTTCTTTTTTTTCTTCTTTTAAACATATTTTTATTGTAATAAATGTATTTAGAGAAAATGGATGACTGCTGGAGTTTAATATATGATGATGAATGATATAGGCATAGTAATTAAGATACCACGAAGCGAGAACGATCTTTCACGAAAACTGGTAACAATATGAACATAGTTATAAAATACCATATAACCACGAATATACTTCCCACACATAACTTAGGGAGGATTGACTTCATATTAGGCATAATCTTGATAATATAGAAGGCAAAAGATGTAGCTGACACAGCGCAAAGCACAAAAAACTTAGACAAATATGTTAAGCAGTTTTTCTGCAAGCAGAATAATTGAAAAGTGAATCTGTTTCCTATTTGGGCTCCAGTGAACATGCGCCAGCGCGCTTAGTGACAAGCGTCACTATGGGGTGAGTATAGACTGGTGCCAGTCTATAGCTGTCAGTATTCTGGAGATGGACTTAACCAGTAGCCTGGTTGAGGGTTCATATTAATAGGAATAGGCATGGGGAGGTGTGTATGCAGGCATAAAAATCTTATTCTGATAGCTAAATGCAGATAATTGATTTAGCAAGTAGTGATTGAATGGTAATGGATGTTTTTGTGGTGTAATAACAACTCAATTTTAACGTGCAGAAATTGATTGCAATGCAATAATCCTTTAAAACGTTGGATGGTCAACCAAATTTGGTATGTGAATTACCTATATGATTGCGCAGTGCAAGAGAATATATACAGTTGGCACCGGCACAAATGGGGTGCTTAGGGAGGGGTTAAAGGTCAATTTTAACGTGCAGAAATTGATTGTAATGCAATAATCCTTCAAAAGCCGTGGATGGTCAACAAAACCTGGCATGTGAGTTAACCATATGAGTGCTGAGTGCAAGAGGACATGTACATTTGGCTCCCCCACGGATGTCAAAAGGTCAGGAAATCGGTTGCAAATTGCAATGCAACTCCTCCGAAATTGTTAGACACAATTCAACCAAATTTGTTAAGGGAGTTACCCATATGACAGGAAATATACATTTGACATAAAACAATAATATATATAAAAGCATGAAAACGCAAGAATTAATGAATATTAAATTGTTTAATTGTCACACATATGAAGGTGTAACAATCAGTGCATTGTAATTGTACCATCTGATCATCATGCTACACTATGTATGAATGATTACTGTATTCTGTGGCTGTAGAAATATCCTACAGCTGCAATCAGTCCTTTTTCTCTTGTGACCACTGTGCCGTCCTTTAATCCTCAAATTTGTTCAACAAAATTTCTACCTTCTCGGAGAATATGTCGAGTTTCAAACCAAGAGAAAATTCTTTTTGGAAATTTATCACTGGAATGACTGACTTGACTATCGAGCCAGTCATTCCAGTGGTAAATTTCCGAAAATAGTCTTCTTGGTCTACAAATGGACATTTTCCAAGACCACTGCAGAAGCCATTTTTGGCCAGCTTTAGCATTAAAGGGATAAACTAGTCACCCCCACCACCCGCCCTCCGTGTTATTTCCTAAGGCCAGCAAACTTTTCAAAATTAGTCATTACAGTTACATGTCATGGTTGGGGCAGGGTGTTTGGGACCCGTTGGTATTGATCACCTAACTACATTGTAGTCAGTCATGCCAACCAGATTTTAATTCTGAATGAAAATATATTTTTATATCAAGTGTGTTTATTTTAAATCTAGCTGCGGACACGATTAGCCTATAGAAATGCACTAGCATTCTAAAGACTATCTCTGTGGCATACTGGCAAATGAATAAATATTATTGCTATAATAATACGTGTCATTCTGAATTCTGAAATTTGTTTTAAAGAGGGTAAATTTAGAAGTTAGCTTGGCTGAAAAAAATTACAGACAGCATTTAATCACTTACAGAAGTTAGTCAAATTGTTTTCAAAATAATTAGCACAGCTCCACCTATAACATACATGTATCATTGACATATATAAAATAGAAGGAAAAGTGTTATGGACGCCACATTTTCAGAGTATTTCTATATTTAGAAAGGAAATTCCAGTTTTTGCTTCCTATTTGACGGTATAGAAGTGCTGACAAGACAGGTTATTGCAATTAGAATATTGTTCATTTAATCTTGGCAAGTGTTTTACTAAAACTATAATCCCAGGTTAGAAGCGCTAATATATTGTTTAGTGTAATAAAAGAACAGACGTTTTAATATCTGCCGGTGAACTAAATCAGGTGAAGACAACGTGCAGTTGTTATTGACAGTTTAATGCTTTAGCCTACCTACGGAAATTGTTGTAAATTTCATATTAAAAGTTATTGCTATAATTACCTCTCCAATTAAAATAAGTTTGAAAAATCTTCCATCTCCACTCATATGTTATCCTTAAAATTACAAATGCCATATAAGATATGCCTTCCTGGAGATTCAGAGTTTGTGAAAGACAAACTCGGATTACAATGTTGCGGTGGATTATGGTCTGGGCCGAACTCATCACTATTCATGGTTATGACGTTTACTGTAAAAGTTATGCCTGTAATCCTATTTCGAACTAAAATATGTCTTGAACAAAGTTCATGTGATATTTTATCCCATTTGGCAATATGTACGAAAATAATGTCCGTTGAATTTTTTTCATTGACATGCCCTATAGGTGCACATATGTAATGCAAAGGTCTTGTAATAAAGAAAAGAATACCCTCTTGCAGAAATGGAGATCATAGATCATACCATTTAGTGATGGTAGTATAGGTACTGTACGACTTTTACGAGTGCTTATGATGGGTATGTCATTGTATGTGATTAGTGTTGATTCCCCTTCCTGTAACTGAGTAGGCTATATTTGATAATGGCAACAGGCTGGTACAGGCAGTTATTACACTGATGCGTACTGTATTTACATGAAGCGTACAAGGTACGCATAAATATTTAAATGTTTGCGTACATGGATGATTTCTATGCGCACAATACGCTTGTACGCGCCTTATCTGGAGCGTTGAACAGATTGTTAAAACGATGCATTGCTATGTATATACATGTATGTTATTGATTCAGAAGAAATCTTACATTTCTGAATCTCGACTGGTGGTAAAAAATAATTTCCAACTGTGACCTTTAACCTGGACTTGGCTTTGACGCATTCTTCAATATACTTTGGGTGGAAGATAGCTAAGCACTCATCCAGGTATGAAGTACTATTGTACAATCTGAAATACGTAAAATGTTTCTACTTCTTTCAATCATGTATAATAAGTCAACATGATTCCAAAACAAAAACTGGAAATATTTTCACTGGTAAAATTTTGAACATGACGTAAGAAATGTTCTCTTGTATACTTTAGGCTTTTGATTGGAAGCCATTGTTGTCATAGGCAGCAATGGTTTCTAATCAAATTAAGTCCAAAATATTCAACGATATGGTGTATTTAGTGTGGACACATTCTAAGTTATTTCTGAGCTGTGCATATTTTACACAAGGACAGATCTCATATAAATCAGAAACAATTAGTCAACACCTGTAGATTAGTCAATGCGACTTTTTCTTTTTCTTAGCCAAATCTGAAGTATATATATTCTAGACACTCTGTTAACCCTTTCAATAATGAATTCCCCATATCACAACTTCAAGACATTAATACAGAAAAGCTGTAGAATATTTCCAAATTTATATGATTGGAAGCTGTTAGTGCTTTAGGCAGAAACAATCTCAAGTCATATTAACTTCAAAATAATCAACAGATATGACAGAATGTTATGAACCGTAAAGAAATTAGTTTATCAGGGATTTGTTGGTGAAAGGGTTAATTAACTGTTATCATGCTATGAGCATGTTTCATCACCAATTAACCCGTTCAGCTACACACTACAGACCACATACACGGCTCTGTTGAATCTTTTGAGACAAATTTACTTGAAACCTGGATCAAACTAGTCGCAAATTCTTCGACAAGCTCCATATATCTGTGCACTAACAGGCTTCAGCAGTCTTGGACAATGTCGGTACCCGAGCCAGTCATTCCAGTGGTCAATTTTCAAAAAAGAAAAGTAGTCTTTTCGTGGCATGCAAATGTAAATTCACTAAGCAAAGCTAGATTTAATTTCTCGACCCATCTTGACCATTAATTGGGGAATGAAGTTTTAGCTTTGCCACATCCATCTCTACATGTACCTACGCTCTGCCGAGGCTTTGCCCATGCTGGGATCAATCAATCCCTGCAGTCTTTGAATCTAAATTTCCAGAAAACTATGCAGCAACAGCGCCCAGTTAAATTAGCTTCAACAGATTTAACAGAATGATTATTAAATAGTAGACATACAATTCGTACGATAATGCTTAGTTCGTCATCAATTAAGCATTCGTGACAAACTTAAAACTTTACATTATTCATGATGTAATTGATTATGATGCCATCCTATACGTCACATATTTGATTATGACGTCATATCGTTGTTCGACTCGGAGCGTCTCATAATCACTGGAAATACCTTTCTCTATGGAATAGGTAGCCATTCTATTTTAAGCCTTCATATTACATGTATTAAAAAGAAACAAGAATTCCGTGGAATTAAATGTCTCACCTGTCTCCTGTTTGTCAGTGGCATTGACCTTTGACCTTGTGACCTCTGTGTTATCATGCTGCTTCCTAACATTATCATGATCACTTGAACCATGTATTCAAGTTTAGTTCCAATAGGATTAAGGAATCCTCAAATATAAATGATTTGCAAAATGCAAAAACTTAAGGTTGAACAAGAGGTATCAGAAGACACCAATATCTCACATTTTTAAGTTACCGCAGGATCCGGCTGCCGCAAGACCCGGTCTGCCTAGGACTAAATATTCTGCGAAAAAATAATGTCCAAGCCATGTACATATATAGAATTAGATTGCCCATTTGACCACTGGCCACTGCTCTCAGATTGACTCAAGAACAAAATATTTGTTATACCATAGTCTACTAACTACAAGCTTCAAAATGATATATGACCACATTTGATAACATTTATTTTCTGCCCACCACTTCCCCCACCCCTGCCCCTGGGGGCGATATCAAAACTCCAATGTGTCATGCACATCCCTGGCCATATGTGCAATCATACCGAAAGTTTCAAGTTTCTATGTGAAATGGTCTAGGAGTTGCGGTACAATCGATTGGTGACCACTTTTGATCCCCCCCCCACCCCCCCCCCCCCTACCATCAGTTTGACCCAAGATCAAAATAATTCCTTGTACTGTAGTCTACTCATCATTGGCTTCAAAATGATGTGACATGAACTCCTTTCGAAAAGTTTTTTACCCCACATTTCCCACCCCCAGGGCTGTACCCCTGGGGTCATACATGTACCAAAATTTCAAGTGTCCTGCACATCCTTGGCCATATGTGCAATCATCCCCAAAGTTTCAAGTTTCTATCTGAAATGGTCTAGGAGTTGCATTACAACCGATTGGTGCCCACTTTTGACCTGTAGCACCAAAAACTCTCGAAACTATGTACAGCCCAGACAAAGATTTTCAGTAATATTCAATGAACTGTGAAAAGTACGTAAAAAATAGGTCATGCTGACATACTTTTTACACACTGCACATCGTCTCCATAAGATTCATCCACATACCATATTTTATTATCGTACATATAAAAGTCTTGAAACTATGGCCCGGACAAGCTTGTAGACTGTAGTGTTCAGTGAACCATGAAAAGTTGGTCTAAAGTAGGTCGTGTTGACCTACTTTTCGCACACCATCTCCATAACATGCATCCACATTCCAAGTTTCATGCTCGTACATATAAAAGTTGGCGACTATATGCGCCCCTGAAATTTTACGGGGAGAATAAAAAACAAAATAAAAAACCCCAGGAAGTTGACAAAAATTGTATGTTTTCCCATTAAAACACCCATTTTCAATCAAAATCTGGGACCTATAAACTTTAAGGTGAATACTCCAAAATGCACGTCTACTCATCACAAAGAGGCTATGTACTTGCTAAGTTTCATTAAATTATTTTAAGTCATTCTGTATGATATGGTGTTCACGAGGAAATTGACAAAAATCCTGAGTTTTTGCAATAAAAAGCCCATTTTCACCCAAAATATTGGGCATATAAAGGTGAATTCTTCAAAAGGAACATCTGCGTATCATAACTGAGGCATACACCAAGTTTCAATAAAATATCTGAAGCGGTTCTGTATGATATGCTGTTTATAAAATATTGTGGACGGACAGACAGACACGGTGATTACTATAGGGCTATGAAAAGGACAAAGCGTGGCTCTATTGGAAGCCAATCTATAACAAAAGTGAGTGGTCACTCTGCATTGGGTATCGGATGCTGTAAGTTTCACAGTTGTGTCACCTGCCTATTAGGGGAAGTTGTATTTTAACGTCTGTGTAATATTGGCCTAGGAAGACATTTTAACAAATATCAAAGAGTATCAGGATGGTAAGTATCCACTTGAAGTGAAAGTGTTAATGTGTCTTTAGACTCATGAAGCAAAGCCTTACTGTATTGTGTCATTCGCCTCAGCATCTTCACTGAAGATAAACTCTGCAGCATCAAACTCTATCTCTTCTCCACCATTATCCTCTGAAACACAGACATTGGGTCAAATCCAAATGCATTTAAATGTCAAGCACAATATGCTAATTTTACTGTTACAAATGTACATATGTAGGTATTGTCAATGATATTCATTATCCCCACATTTTTCGGCTGCTATATATCATGGCTATGGATCTTACGGTTAATTTTTGGCGACCATGCTAGGCACGGATTGAAATGATCATTTGCCCTGTTGCCTGGGGCAACCTGGATTTCAAAAGGGCAACTAAGACTTGGCTGTTGGTATGCCGGGCAAACATGATAGATACTGAAGACTAATACACTACACTGTTTTTGCTACACACTGAATAACTATTCGCTTTATGTGATTTACATCTAGTGATTTAAGTATTAGCACGAGTAACCAGTAACCTTAACCCTTACCACTCTGTTGTCAAAAGCTTAAATTTTCTAATTAAATTTTAAGATAAACTGGTGTTAATTTTCCAACAAATTTGGTGGGAGATGGTGCTGTCGTAGACAGCAACATCGTCCACCAAAATTGTTGAAAAATGAACACAAGTTTCTTTGCTATTGACGCAGTAAGATAGAATATTGACATCAGAGTGGTACAGGTTAATACTGTTTCTGAGTAATTGTGGCCTTTCTTGAGAATTTACTTGACAAACCAAGTAACACTAATTTTCTTTGTCATTTTCTATCTTAACTTACAACTTGGGCAACCTTAATCTGTGGCAGGCAACCTGAGAATGCATGAAATGCCATCATAGGTTATCCTGCAGGCAACTAGATTTTTTCCTTTATTTCTTAAATTTCATGGGAGGTACCGGTAGTTGATGAGCGTTAAATGTAGGCTATCGAATATTTTAATACTAATTTGACTGGGCACTGCTGCCAGTCAAATTAGTTTCAAAATATTCAACAACTTATCTGTATACTTTTCTGGAAATTGATAATCAGGGAGTTCAGGGGTCGATCGATTCCAACATGGGTGAAGTGTGGTGTGGAGCTAAGCTGTAGATGGGCGGGGGAGCATAGCTAAAACTGGATTCATCCATTGGTTATCAATAGATAATTTGGATGTTCAAATTGAATCATTATCTTAGCCATCGTTTCCATTATAAGTCTTGAAAAAAACACAGATCTGCCTGCCAAATTTGAACCATTTTAAGGTGGTTTTTTTTTTATCAACGAGCATGTTTGGTATCAGTCACCACCAGTTAGTCATCTAAACATTAAAGATCAGATACAATATGTGAAGAACTTTGCAACTCACAACTAGCATTGGTTGGTCCGAGTCGACAATTTCCTTATATTTCTGAAAAAGCTGCAGAGACATTGCATCAATAGTGCATACATATATTTAGACTTGGAATTTGTTGTTGCCTGCAGCAGAAACAGCTCACCCCAAAGTCTTTTCCTCGCATCAGTGACACTGGTTGAAAACCAGGCAGTTAGTCCATCAAATACTGGTTCAAGACTATCACACACGTCTACATCATCTGAAACGCAGTCTGTTAGTTCATCTAATCCTCCAGGACTGCCTGCTCCGGGGTCATTACATGCATCCATATATCATCAATTTAGATGATGGAGTCCACTTAAGCTCAAGCTGGGAGTGGAAGATCCTGAGAATTGAGAAATATAATGTAAAATAAGGTAACACAAATAGCATCCTTACAACTTATGTCATGCCACATCTACTTTACGGTCTGGAAAT
Source organism: Chaetoderma sp. LZ-2023a (assembly GCA_034401795.1). Taxonomy (NCBI): domain Eukaryota; kingdom Metazoa; phylum Mollusca; class Caudofoveata; order Chaetodermatida; family Chaetodermatidae; genus Chaetoderma; species Chaetoderma sp. LZ-2023a. The sequence goes on from CM067360.1 coordinate 77,752,711, forward strand.
ATTTGTGCTACAGAAACAGCATCTCAACCAATTAGAAACTTTCCATCTTAGCCTGCTACGGAAAATTCAATCACTCCCGATAAGAACTGCCAAGCATATCACTTACCTCCCAGTAGGGGCCAGTCCAATTACTGCTGAACTGCACAAGACACCTCTCATTTCTAGGTAATATCCTGAGGCGCAATAACCAAACACTAAAGGTTATTAAGGAATGGCAACTAATAATGAAGCCTAATAGCCCAATGAATTGGTTTGTCCACACTGCACATCTACATGTACTTATAAAATACAATCTCCCAAAGTTAACTGACTTAAAGCTAAATATGCCAGATAAGAACAGTTGGAAAAGAAAGGTCAAAACAGCTGTAAACGCCTACTGCAATGACATACAGCTGCGGAAATGTGAGCTCAAAAGCACATTGACCTACTGCACCATGCATGACCTGTCAATAGGCACGCAACACCGCTCAGTTGACTTGGTTGCGCATGATGTAAAGGATGTGAAACGAGCTGCAATCAAAGCGAGGTTCATCACGGGTACACATATTGTACAAACAAAGCTTAGCCGGTTCAACCAAAATAGGGTGGACCCAACCTGCCCACTGTGTTAGGCTGCACCAGAAGATTACACTCACCTCCTACTCTGGTACATTCTGGACGTCTCCCTAATGATTCCGACCTTCTAAGTAAAATAAAACAACTCAGCAGGAAATTATGTTACAGTATACATTGCGGCAGGGTATATATGTATTCTTAATGCCAACTCGGGATAATTTACCTGCGTTATCTAGCTCCGTCATTATATCCTAGCATGTCTACATAGACAGTATTAACTTGCAACACCCAAATAGTATATGTACAAATATATTACACTGTTCTGATTGTATAACTTATGTGGTATACAGCACATACTTTTTCTGATATTCCCCTGGTTATTTACTGTGGCTGCTATCTTAACTTGATGCTGCTATCTAACCTAAAGTGAGCCAATCTTTCCAACACCATATCTGGGTAATTAGACTAGGTCTAATCATCCAGTTTTCAACTATCACTACAATTAATTCACCAATCCGCTTGTGGGTGTTGTACTGAATTATTCTGGCCATTCTGCACATCCCCATGGCGCTTGGGATGCTTGGTCCGAAGGGTGTGTATACCATCTCGTGTGGTTCACCTAGTTTCTTTCGGTGCGACCCGATGTAGCAGATGAAATTGATGAATTTAACTTCTTATTCCATTAATGCACCAAATAGGATGTCTGCACTTTATTACTCGTCTATTATGTATATATCTTGCTAAAAAAAACTAATTTAAAGAAAATAAATGTTCTCTAATAATAGGATTTTAGATTGCTCTTATTCAACTACTCCACCCAATGTAACCTTAGTGTGCTGTTTTATTATGTTTTATTTTGTATTTGATTATCCTATTCCACGCCGGTTAATACTTGATTTTGTTTGTTTATATGTTTCCTCTTGTTATTATCTGGTTTTATCTATTACCACTTCTGTGGGTGCTCCTATCTAGAGGAGGATAATACGAAATAACATAAGGCTAATGTTGATGACAATCCCTTCAGTAGAACCATAGGCACTTTTAGCATGACGTCGTACCCTCTCCTATTTATATATAGTCCGAGTCTGCTCTTATAGTCCGAGTCTGCTCTGACTCAACCCGCTCCCGTGACAGATATTTGGACAGACTGACGGGCCGGGGAGTCAGAGCAATGGGGCGCGCCGCAGAGTTATCTCCCCAGAGGGAGTGCGTGCGTTGTGAGGCATAAATATACTTCAGTGTTTATCAATGGCATGTATACTAACAACGTCAGAGTACTGTATCATTGCGTAACGCAAGTCAGTTTAGGTAACAAAATGCTATTATATTGTTGTGTTCCTGACTGTAAAGTCAAAAGAGGTGGAAATAGATTCCCGAAAGAATCAGATATGCCATATAGGTTGCGAATAGCCGTGAAAGAATCGACACAGTGAGGTGAAAACTGTGGATGTCGAGATCGACTGAGATCATTTACAGTGATCATACAGGCCCACATTCATATTTTTTTATATTGTGATATTTTATTTTCCACATTGTCAATTATATGAACAAATCGTATCTATATAGGACACGTTTTCGCGCTCGCGAGTTATCATCCCAGGTTTGGCTATTAAAAGGTTGTCTCTTAAGACAAGTCAGTATGGAATGTACTGGTACAATGTCATGAATACGGTAGTTTCTGTAAAACCAATGGTCAATCAGTAAACCTGTTTTAGCTGTTTAATGCTAAATTTAGTTTATGTCAAACAATTCCCTACACTGTGTCCAAGGTTACAGCCCTTGTCAGTTGGTGTTTGGCAGAAATCTGAACCTACCATTGTTGATAACGGAGAAGCTTCCGGCATTGGAAGGTACTACTATGAGCGAAATCATCGGAAAACACATCTCAGCTCTCCATTCGGCGCATAAAGCTTTCACAGAAGCAGTGTTCCGAAAAAATCTGCCGTGCACTACGGAAACAAGTGCGACCGTGTGGCGAAATATACACAATGGGTGGTAAAGTATATTACAAACGGCCAGACAGTTCAGAATGGAAAGGTCCAGGAACAGTTATTGGACATGATGGAGCTGTTGTATTTATAAGACACAGCAGTTCATTGGCTCGGGTACATCGCAGCAGACTGTGTAGATCACCATGTAAGATTGATAATCAAACAAATTGCAACGCTAACCAAAATGACAATGTCCAGGATAAGTGTAGCAAAAACAATCTCAATGAAGATGAAGAGATAACAAATGCAATTTCTGATGATGAACATGTTTAACGCGGGGAACTCAGTGAAGCTGTTGAGCAACAGGCAGGCAATATTGTTATGGATCCTATACAGATTAATGTCAAAACAGGACAAACTGTTAAATATACTCACAAAGACACAGGTGAATTACACATAGCTAAAATTCTTGGTAGGCCTGGGAAGATAACTCGGAATAACAGAAATTGAAGGAAATGTCAATTTCCCTTTCTCCGAGATCTAACAATACTCACCATTCTGTTACTTCTGATATACAGCTGGCCTTGACAGCTGCTCTAGGATTATAGACTTAGAAAGCTTTACCGACTCCTGGGAACCGGGTACTCGGCTCCCAATTGCCGAGTACCCGTTTACCATAGAGCTCATATTGTTTGCATAGCCACCAAACAAGAGAAAACTATGGCTTGCCTCTGTGGGGCTGGGAGGCTGGGTCCGTAACAGAATGGTGAGTATTGTTAGATCTCGGAGAAAGGAAAATTGACATTTCCTTCATTCTCCTTCGATCAATACTCACCATTCTGTTACTTCTGATATACACCAGATTTGATCAGTAACCTGGTGGGAAGGGGCAAGCCATAAATGCTAATTTTGCCCCTTGGAGAAAGATTTTAGACTTCAAACTTGACTAACGGAGACCTAAAAGGACCGTCAAGTTCACGGAACCGTATCACATTCTCATCACCGCCCACCCCCCCCCCCTTTTCCTCCTAAGAAAAGGGAGAGAACTCACGAACATATATCTCGCCTGAAACACAAATAAGCCAAGAGGGTTAACTGCTCCCTGCATATTCCATGTATTAGCCTGGGAATGAGCATGAATATATAAGATGAATGAACATGATACACATCCATAATACAAAAAACTCTCACTATTGAATTACCTTATGATAATTGGACTCCAGACGTACCGCCTCCAACCATTCACTGGTTCGGCCATCAGTGACACAATCTGGTTGTCATCCTCTCGCATGACCATGCCTGCTTTAGGTTCTTTTCTTACCGAAGTGAAAAAAGGGTGAAGAGCAGTGTGGTCACTAACGATCGTTTCAAAACAGCTAAAGCGAGTGGATTGGCTGAGTCTGACACATCCCTCATATAGTAATCCGTAAATGAGGACTCACAGTGCCATTGTGCAACGGCCATGATGTCCTTTAACGGAACACCATTGTAAAGGGCGGTCGAGGCGGCTATTCCTCTGACATCGTGTGCCCTTACGCCTTGCACCTGGTGCCCAGTCGCCATCTCGTGAGTAGTCTGAATGCATTCGACCACCCAACGAGAGATAGTATCCATGGATGCGGCGCCATAAGGCTTTTTATGGCAGATCCAGAGATGTCTATCGTTCGACCATAACGAGTCAGTCCGTTTCTTGTACTTAGTCAAAGCACGGACCGGGCACCAGACACTGGCATCACGATCAAACCTAGTTAACTTCGGTATAATGATCGGTTTGCCGGGATATCTCAAAGATTGGTTCTTTGACATAAACTCTGCTCTTGGCAGAAGACGCAGACCTTCTCCAGAAACAATAAATCGGTTCCTCTCTGCCGAAAGCGCATGGATCTCACTGCGCCTTCTAGCTGAGGAAGCTGCCAATAGAAAGACCGCCTTTAGAGTCAAATGCTTTAGACTAGCCGAACGCAACGGTTCGAAAGGGTGCTTGGCCAGTACATTAAGCACTAAAGATAGACTCCAGGCTGGAATGACTACCGGTTGTCTCGGGCGGAGATTGCTCATTCCCTTCAACATCACATTTAACTGGGCCACCTCTGGACTATCCCTGTTGGCTAGACAAGGGATAACTGATGCCAAAGCTGACTTGTATCCAGCAACTGTGACGGGAGCTAGTCCTGAAAATAACAGCTCACAGAGAAAGTCTGCTATTTGCTGAATAGTGGATTGAAAGGTATCAATACCCTTTTCTTCACACCAGTCTGCAAATCTGTTAACCTTGTTGTTATATGACTTGAAGGTTGACCTCCTTCTCGCAGCCGAGATGAAATCAGCAGCCTGTCGAGAAAAGCCTTCTGACGTGGAACGTTGTTTGATAACATCCACGCAGTCAATTTGAACATTTCGGGACGCTCGTGTAGGAAGCGTCCCTTGGCCTGGGAGATTATGTTCGGAATCTCGGGCAAGTGCACAGGATTTTCCACCAGCAGATCTAGAAGATCCGTGAACCACGCCCTGCTCGGCCAATACGGCGCTATTAGCAGGACCAGACACGGTTCCTCCCTGACCTTCACCAATACCTTCGGTAGAAGAATGGTGGGTGGGTACGCGTAAGCGTGCATCCCTCTCCAGCTTATCGCCAGAGCATCTGTATCGACGGCATTTGGATCTGGAATCGGCGAGACATATGTCATGATTTGAGCATTTTCCCTTGTGGCGAACAAGTCCACGTTGGGTTTGCCCCAATGCTCGAAGATCCGTCGCAGAACCGGAGGGTTGAGGGACCATTCTGTTGGCAGAATTCTCTGTCTGCGAGACAAAGCATCCGCCAGAATGTTCAATCGGCCAGGAATATGAGCTGCTTTCAAAACAACCGAGTAATTCCTGCACCATTGAATCAAGTGCCACACCCTGATACACAGAGTGGGCGACCTGGTTCCGCCTTGGCGATTTATATATGATACTACTGTTGAATTGTCCGACCGTATCAATATCACCTTGCCCCTGATCATCGGAAGGAACTCTTCCAACGCCAGTTCCACTGCCATCATTTCCAACAGATTGATATGCAGCTGACTCTCTGGGAGAGTCCATGTGCCCGAGACCTGGTGTTCTCCCAGGCAGGCACCCCACCTTCCAGCGATGCATCCGTGTAGACGGACAGCTGGGGGTGGGGTAGGTGCAGCGAAACCCCATATAGGAGATTCTGACGTTGTTTCCACCATAGAAGATGCGATATTATCGGCTCCAAAACTGGCACCAGTTTTGACAGCGGTTCTGTTCTCTGTTTCCACAGAGACATCAGATACAACTGGATAGGCCTGCGCATTAGAGCAGCGTACGGGATAACCTGCTCCATGGAGACCATCATGCCCAGCACCTGAAGGAACTGGCTCGCCTGAATGTGGTTTCCCACTCGAAAACTCTTGAGGATGGCTAACAGAGACACCACTCTGGGCTCTGACGGGTAAACCCTGTCCTCCTCGAGGTCGAATCGCATCCCCAGATAAACGAAATGTTGAGTAGGCATCAACTCGGATTTCTCCTCGTTGACTATCCAGCCTAGATCTGAAAGTAACTTCAGAGTCAGAGCAGTATCCACGTTCAACCTGGCTGCCGAGTCTGCCTTGAGCAGCCAGTCGTCTACGTAGGTGTGTAGCGCCACGTTCTCTTTTCTGAGAAACGTAGTCACCGCAAGTACCACTCTTGTGAAAACCCTCGGAGCTGTCGACAGGCCGAACGGGAGAACTGTAAACTCCCATACTTGATTCTGAAACGCAAATCTCAGAAACCTGTGCCAACTCCGATTCATAGGAATGTGGAAATATGCATCTTTCAGATCGATCGATACACACCACATTCCTTTCCTCAATCCTGCCATTACCGACCTCGGCGTTTCCATCTGGAACCGAGGCGTATGGATAAACCAATTTAATGGCCTGAGATTGAGTATGGGTCTCCATCCCCCTGTACTCTTGGGGACAAGGAACATGTTTGAATAGAAGCCGGGAGAGTTTCGGTTTGCTGGTTTTATTACTCCCTTCAGAAGCAAACCCGACACTTCCTTTTGAACGGCTTCTAACTTGTCTGGCTCCCTTGGTACGGGTGTCCAGACAGGTGCCAAAGACAGATTTTGTGGTGGAAAGTCCCACCACTCCGGCATGTAACCCTGGGATAACCATCCCAGGACCAGACTGTCTGACGTCACACCTCGCCAGGCCTCGACGAAACGCATGAGCCTTCCACCCACCATAGACGCCTCGACGTCTAACGGGGTTGTCCGGCTCGCAGTCCGCTCCCCCCTCTTTCTTAACGAGAAAGAGAGAGAGAACCATTTCGTTCTAGGCACGACGGGTATAACTGGCACCGCTGTTCCTGTCGCACAGGCGCGGTCCAGGCGGATATGAAGGGAGCTTTCGTACCCTCAGGTACGCTTCGGCCCCTTCTGTCCACCCTTTGAGGCCTTACCCTTCCCCTTGCCCTTCCCGCCTCTAGGGCGGTCAGGAGCAACATTGGGGAGGGTAGGCGCCTCTACAACCTTCCTGGGTTTCTTCGCCGGCGGCGGCTTTGAAAACCCAGCTGAAGCAGAAGTCGCAACAGGCCTAGCTTTCGCCTTGCCCTTATGCTTCTTCTGCTTCTTTGAAGGTTGTCCCGTTAGCAGTTTCCCCACAGCCCCTAGTGCGTGCGCTTGCCGCACTAGCTCTAGCTGTAGGTTTACCGCTAACCGATTCTGTGCGATACTGGCGGTATCCTCTAAGATGGCCTGTGCTTGACCACCGAAGATGCTAGGCCCTGTCAGGGGCGTCCCAAGAAGACGCTCCCTGACTGCCGTAGCCGGACGCATATGGTCAATGACCATTTGCCTCCTGGATTTCGTCACTCGCGCTTGCACCCTTGCCAATCCGTCCATAGACAGCACCAGGCCGTCATTGACACATGAAAGCGCCACAGGTGGCACAGGGTGGCCTGCCCCCCGCTTCAGCCCACACCGACTGAAGGAGACGATACGAGTGGTTGACAGCGCTCATCGCTGCCCTCACACCCTCATCGCATAGGGACAGGACTTCTTCCTGGTGTACCTGAGACTTGACCACAAGTGCCGGACCGGGGCCACCCGCCACGGCACTCTGGACGCCCAGTACCCATCGATCATCCTCAGTGACCGACGGGACTACACCATATCTGTCGTATTCCCCCCGCGGAATACGACATCTTGCCCGCACCTCCCTGGAGGCCGCAGGGAGCTGACCCTTGGTCATCAGTTGTTTGCTATAAATAGCGTCCAACTAATCTATGAACCGTGGATCCAGTCCCACTCACTGGATCCGGGCCGCGGGCAAAATCCCCGTCCTGATCGACGCAACCAATGGACGGGGCGCATCTTCATCGGCCGAAACCACAGACGGGTCAACCCTGGCTAGCCACGCCAGAGCATCTGACCAATCTACCTCCGATGAAGACACCCCCGCAAACACGTCACCCGTTGACGTGCTCACGGGCCTGCCAGCCACGGCCTCCCGGCAAGGAGCCACGGCTGACACGCCAGGCACTCCGGTACCACACGGTTCCGCCACCACCCCATTAAACACTCCGCTCCATGGGGTAGGTCCGCACGGAAAACCGTACGGACCCGTAGCAGTCGCGGAACCATAGCCGGACACGGGCGCCAACGGCACCCCACGTCCGACTGCCGGACCAGGCGAGATAGGTGAGTACCACGCCCGGCCCGGCATACCAGTTCCCATGACAGCTGGTGCCAAACCAAGCCGCACGGAACCGGTGCACGGTACCGGATTGGCCTCAGCCACAGGCGGAGCCGCTGACCTGGCTTGCGCCAAACCAGACAAATGGACGCCGGTTCCGTCCAGGACGGAATCAACCTCCATATTCTCCACCTGCGGCTTCATGGGCCGCAGCAACCTCTCCTCCTCGTCTTCAGACTCCGAAGAGTCGTCACTAGACGAGTCAACCGTGGAACCGTCCTGGCGGACGGCTCCCACACCTGACGGACCGGCCACCGCTACTGGACCACCCGGAGGTGGCCGCAGAGAAACAGAACCCGTCTGGCCGAAGCCAGACGGGACTGCCAGGGGGCCGTACGAGACGGCCCCCTCGGTAACCAGTCCAGAATCCTGTCCGAGGACAGGATCCGTACCAGGCATGGGGAGAAACTGCCCCCCAACCTTTGGTAGCAGGCACGACACCAGCGTGGGCAGAACGCTATGCAGAAAACCCTGCATAGCCTAACCAAACCACGCCGGCGGTGCCATCTCCGCCACCTCCAGCTGGGGACGTGGAGCACCCCCACCGTCCGAACCGGGCGCTCCACGATTTACTCTCGGACCGCCTGACCCCGCGTCAGACCCAGCCAAGTCCTTCTGGGCAAGGAACTTAACCATCATCTCAACGGACCACACTGCACAAACATTACACCTATGATCAATATTACAAAGGGAACACCTAAAACAGACATGGTCCTTGAACACGACACGGACAAACTTATGGCATTCGTCACATGATGGCGGGGCTGGCTTGGCCTATAACATAAGCACAAACCTACAATAAACAAGCGGAACAAGACCCGGATGGAAGGCAGACAATTAATTTTCAAATAATTTGACTCATAAATTAACTGTAACCATCCCGCACCCCACCCCGCCACGTTACAACAATGATCGCATTGATTATGACGACAAGAACGAGGCGGGCATTAAACACACCCATAATAGATCCTGCAGGATGTGTAATGGCTCCAGGAATCATATCGCATAGCATTTGGGGTATATTTACTAATCAATATAAATTATACTCCTAACGAAAGCAGCACGATATGTGAAGAAAACAACAAAATGTATAACAAACTGCTGTATCACACGGTAAAACCGCAGACCACGTCTCTACTCAAGAATTCTGAAACCACCGATCATTGCAAACCGATCGTGATCGCACGTAAACTTGATCATTCTAAAGTTTCCGGTACCATTTTTAGTACGCAGCACCCAGAACAAGATGCGCGAATTAATGAAAAAATGTTCTTCACATAAACATCCGAGCGACCGGGTGTGACGTCACCCGCTCGGATCCTATGGAGAACGACGTCAGCCGATATTCGTGTTAGAAATACCGTAGCATAACACCTATTTTCATATCTGCCGATCGCCTGTTGGGGGTTAAAGGCGATCGTCTGGCATATATCGTTGTTAGCACACGTCCCAGATTCTATGGGGTCAGAAATTGGAACATGCGACACAGCGAAATTTAGAGACCTAAGTCTTTTAACTATGGATAATAAAGAATGATACAACCTGGTTATCTTCGGCGGTATTCTCCATAGTATCCTTTAGTTAATCCTTTCACGAACACACAAACTATCACTACAGATTAAAGACTTAGATTTTCTTTCACAAAAAAACACTAAAATCCTCAATGCAGAAAGCATGTATTGCTCTTGTTGCTATGCAAACAAGAATGAGCTCTATGGTAAACGGGTACTCGGCAGTTGGGAGCCGAGTACCCGGTTCCCAGGAGTCGGTAAAGCTTTCTAAGTCTATAATCCTAGAGCCGCTGTCAAGGCCAGCTGTATATCAGAAGTAACAGAATGGTGAGTATTGATCGAAGGAGAATGGTACAATCTTGAATATTCTGAACCAGCATGTGTTGCTGGGATTAGAGCTTCAGTAGATTTGAGTCGAGCGGATAATTTTGAGTGCATTGATTCTGAGTCATCTCATGTGAATAGTGACACTGATGAAAGTGTATTGGTCCTTAAAGATATTTCATCCGATGCAGCGAAAGAAGCAACTGGAAGAATAATTCTGTTTATGTAGAAATTAAGGATGATGGATAGAAATGTATCTCTACTCGATGGATCTGCAGTCTTAAAGAAACTGATAACGGCATTGTACACTAAGCGCGTTTGGTTGCACGTGGGTTCGAGGAAATGGAATCCAGACAGCTACCTAAAGATTCACCAACCTGCTCATCTGAATCATTGTGTATTATCCTAGCAGTTATCGCTCAGAAACAATGAGAACTGCATTCGATGGCCAGAAAAACAGGGTTCCTACAAGGATTAAAGCGTACTCGAAATATCAACATTCGGCCTCCCGCTGAGGCAAATGCTGATGGAGTTCTTTGGCATCTTCCTAAGTGTGTGTATGGTCTGGTCGATGCCTCTTTGCACTGGTACAACAGAGTTTATGAAGTGATTCTTGAATGCGGTGCAAAAATCTCATTGGTGGACCCTGCTGTGTTTTATTTGATTGGTAATGACAAAGTTGTCCATGGTATCATAGCCTGTCATGTGGATGATTTTAATTGGGGAGGAAGTGTTGATTTCGAACAGATGGTAATTAGAAAACTGAGATCAGTTTTTAATGTAGGACGCAAAGAAAGTGAAACATTTCGATATGCTGGTACGCAAATGTCTGAAACTTTCCTATTCAAATGGAACAATATTGTTGAAACAACGGGACTATGAAAGAAACATTCAGTCAATTCCTATTAGCAGATAATGTGCAGTTCTTCGACAATCATCCTTAGATCAGGATGAACTTGATAAATTTCGATCAAGAATTGATCAAATATGTCAGGCCAGATGTCATGTTTGATGCATGCACTTAGGCTGCATCTATTAAAACTGCAACTGTTCAGAACATCATTAATGTAAACAAAGTAATCAGAAAAATCCGTTCTGAGGATGTCGCCCTTAAATTTCAGGTGAGTGGGTGATGAGTCATCATTGCATTTGCTAGTGTTTAGTGATGCATCATTAGGCCACCTGCCAGATGGTGGTACCCAAGGCGGATATTTGGGTGTGTTAGTGGGGGAGAATGGACAGTTTTAGCCTCTGTGTTGGCAATCTAAGAGAATTTGTCGTGTTGTGCATATTACTTTAGCTTTACCTTATCACTAGCCGATGGTATTTCCAATGGAATTTTCTTGGCAACTTTACTCTCAAAACTCACCTCTGGTAAGACAAAGTCTGAACTTTTACAGATTGACTGTATCACTGATAACCACTCTTTGTCAGATGCAATTAGCTCGACAAATTCTGTGGCTGGCAAGAGACTCTGTTTAGAGATAAGTACAAATGTAATGTCAAGGAACTAATAATGCAGAAGCAGATTACCATATTTATTCTAATTATACCGCCGGGCGGGTAGCGGTCACCAAAGGGGTGGGTTAATTAGGGTGGAAAAAGTTTGAAAAAAATACCACAAAATTATAATGGTTTTCTCAGTCACCTTGAATCAGTATATAATTATAGTATTCTATGCAATTTCTGCTATATTTGCTCAAATCAGGGTTGGGGTCAATTCCGATTGGAATTGGAATTGGAATTGATCAGTCAATTCCAATTCAATTCCGGAATTGGAATTGGAATTGATAAATCTGAGGACTCCGGAATTGGAATTGGAATTGGAACTGGAATTGATAGATTTTAGGACACCAGAATTGGAATTGGATTTGATCATTTGAATTGACCGGAATTGAAAAATTCCAATTCAATTCCAGTCATAATTTGTCACATTTGTGATAGATTTACTGAACAGTGTTGGCAATAAAATGTACATGTAATATCTGTAAATCATACACTGTCCTTTATATGCCCTTAATGCATTTCATCCTAAATGATCTATATGATACTATTTACCGCATTTCATCCTATATGCAAGTTGATGATATTTATTATGCCAGCTGTAATTAGATGCTTTATTGGATATTTTAAAATTAATTTGACTAAATACTTTTGTCTCCTAAGTCGACTGCAACAGTTTCTATTAAAATTAATTTTAATAACTTAGTTATATGTTTGGTTTGAAGACTAGAATTTGAGATACTGATAATTCAGTGATGAGCAAGTTAGCCCTTAACCCTTTAACACCTAAGCCGGCCAAAACACCTTCTGCAATGTGTTTGAGAAATGTCCATTGGCAGGCCAATGGAAGACTATTCTTGAAAATTTACCACTGAAGTGGACAGCTGGATAACTGAGCCAGTAATTCCAGTGGTAAATTTTCAAATATAATCTCACCCTGAATTGACAAAATAAAAAATCTGATAAATGCTATGAACTTTAATACATTATTGAGTTAACTCAATTCTCCCTGACCAGTGACCAATTAAGCCTTTTATCCTATGTGAGCTTTGTACCTCCTTTATTCAATCAAAGCGTCTGATCTTGAACTTATTTCAATCTGCATTCCCTGGAAGCAGGTTTTCATCTCTATGAAATTATGCCATCTTTAAAACCATACACATTAGTGAAAATTATTTCAAATATATAAGCTAGAACCAAGATAACCAAACTGTGTTAAAATTATTCAGCAAGATGTTAGCAATAGTGTTCAGTAAAGTAATAACTATCTTCAGCATGGAATGAAATGGGTGAAGAAAGCAGTAAATTACAAGATAATTGCCCTGTAATTATACCCTCCTTCATAACAAAGGAATCATTGAACCCCCTCTGTGAAATGCCTCAGCTTTTAAAACACAGACACCTGGACTAGAGGTGTTATTCAAACTTTACATACATATGCGCTCAGTACTCTCACTCAGTACTGTACTATATACATTGTATTCTAATGCTTTTAATGCAAACATTTAAATAGCAAGGTTTACACACATCTACAATAATTAGACATGCCATTAACTTTTAGTCATATTCATCAGAAAAAACTTGGCATTAAGCTATAATTAAGTCAAATAAACTAAAAATAAGATCTGCTGAATGGTGACTTTTTGGACAATAATTTGACTGAAAGATATAACTACAGGTACCTATTGGCAACAACAATTTTTATTCTAATTGTTTTAAATATTAACGGAGAACCCAGCCAAAAATATCTCTTGCGCTGGTCTTGAGGAAGGATCATATGTATGCTAAGACTATTTTTGAAAATTTACCAGTGGAATGACTGATTCCATAACTGAGCCAGTTATTGCATTGTTAAATTAAAAAAAAATTGTCTTCTCTTATCCTGCAAATGGACATTTGCTAATGACAAAGCTAGTTTTTCTTGGCCAATCTTGGGCATTAAATGGTTAAAATATAACAATGTTGATCTCAAGTAAATATTGGTATGGAATTGGAATTGGACTTGTAATTGATCAAATGGAATGGGAATTGAACTTTTCTGGGTGGAATTGGAATTGATAAAATGAATTGATGTGGAAACGGAATTGGAATTGATAAAATGAAATGAGGTGGAATTGGAATTGATAAAATGGAATTGACCCCATCCCTGGCTCAAATATTCATAAAAACTACTCGTTTCACATTAGATTTATTCAGAGGCTTTATTTAGGACATAAAGGTGTCATTTCGCGAAGTTAGGAACAAACAATTTATCCGTTGTTAAATTGGATGGAGGCCCGTTTGTGATATACATCCTAAAATATGCCATAGCCATATCTCGACGCACAATTCACGTCAGCAGCTCTATCACTGAACGGCAAGATATTGATCAGAAACAATTTAGGCATTGGTCGAATTGACTGGAGGCGCATTTGTGATGCTTTAGGCGATACATTAGAAAATTTATAGCCCTATCTTAATACCAAATCGACAACATTAGACACTCTGTCATTGAACGACAGGATAAGCTGATGAAAAAAGATCTTTTTGCGCATGTATTCACGAAAATGACCAAAATGTTGCTGCATGTTTTATTTTTTCTGGATGTTTTTCTTCTTTGAAGACTAGATGACAGCGGAAGATTTATTATTTCTTAGTATTGGTCAATTGCTTTTTTTTCTCCACCGTTCTCAAAAACATAGGGGCGGTATAATTGGGAGGGGCGGGAAAATTAGAATAAATACGGTAGGCGTGTGCTTTGGTCAACCACTAAAGGACAGTTAGCAGATTGTCTAACTAAAAAGGGCGCATCATCACTTGGTCTTCTTAAAGCGTTCAGCGATGGAGTATGGACTATGAACTCATAATTTTTAGACATTTGGAAACGGTTGAATAGCTTTTAACATTTACCCTTTAACCATACTCATTTATATTTAACACTCGTTTAAAATTATTAGTTTAATTATTTTACTTTAATTTAATTTTTTTTTTAATTTTGAAGTAGAGGGGAGTTTGTTACCCGTGTTTGTTCACCAGACCATCTCTCATTTAGCCATGATCTTCAGGGCTTTAGATTTACCTCATTTGGGAACACCACCTATCTGGTCTGGGATCCATCAATGCTCCTAGAAACCAGAGCATTTTGAAATCTGATAGATTGATTTTGAGCCATTTTACTTTTAATAGCACTATAAGACCTCTGAATGGCCATAAAATGCCACAGCATCCATCTGAGTATTTAATTGACTGTAGATCAGTTAATTAGTGTTCATATCAGCCAGTAGGATTTTAATATGGGCTCACTAATATGGGCGGATTTCATTTGGGCATGACTTGTAAAGTCATAGCTAAGGGGTAATCTAAAGCCCTAATCTTTGACATTTGGTCGGCTGAAGTTATTTATCTGTTACGCAAGCCGTTATTTTATGTGTCGTGTATTTCTATTGGTCTATATTGCTTCTTCCGGTAAAATATAACACCTGGAGGCGGCAGTTCATAAGTAATTCGCGGTTAAGAAAAACATGGTCGTGCAAGTTGGCACAAACGATCTATATGTACGCAATTGTTCGTGTGAAATAAAGTTATAACTTCTAAAAAGTTATTATAGTAATTCAACAGTTTTGACTTGTGAATGATGAAATTTGCTTAATTGTGACTTATGAATGATGATATTTCTTTAATTGGGACTTATGAATGATAATATTTGCTAACTTCTGCCTTGAGTGATGAAATTTGCTTACCGTAAAAATTCGACTAAAGGACGCAGTTTTCTTGTCAAATTACATGTTCTAGGAAGGGGGGTGCGTCCTATAATCGAGCACATGAGGAAATTTTTTGGGTCTAAATTTTTCGTCAAAGCCACAAAATTCCGACATGTCTGAGCAGAAAATGTGATTTTGTCGAGTCGGGAATCATTGTTGTATCAAAAAGTGATACAAATCTGCTGGAGGGAAGAGAATGTCGCCTAATAATATAGTCTATCATTATTCTTTGATTTTGTAACTGATTTTGTACATAAATGACAGAGAATAGAGGAAGCCACCCAAACACAGGCGGCTAAACAAAGCAGTTTTAATAAATGTTTACGGCATGTATTTATCACTCCAAAACCTTTTTAATGTAGGTTTTTACCCTAAAAGTATGGAATAAACTTTGTTTTATCTTGAACATATGTGGACATAAGCAAAAACACGCAAGGATTTAGCTCAGCTGCTGGCTGAGTGCTGGTAACTTTTGATACCAATTTTCGAATTTTAAAGGTACGTTTTTCTAAATTTCACAGCGTCTTATACTTGAATACAAGTGTCTTTGTGGAGGATTTTGGTCAAATTTGGGCCTGCGACCTATATTCGAGGGCGGCCTTTAGTCGAGAAACTACGGTAATTGTGACATATTAGTGATGAAATTTGCTCAGTTATGATTTATGAGTGATGAAATTTTCTCAACTGTGAGCTCTGGAGAAGCAATGAAATTTGCCTAATTGTGACTTACAATGTATGAATGATAATATTTGCTCAGACTTTATGACTTGTGAATGATGATATTTAATCAATTGAGACTTGTGAATGATGATATTTAATCAATTGAGACTTGTGAATGATGATATTTAATCAATTGAGACTTGTGAATGATGATATTTAATCAATTGACTTGTGAATGATAATATTTAATCAATTGAGACTTGTGAATGATGATATTTAATCAATTGAGACTTGTGAATGATGATATTTAAGCAATATTATTGAGACTTAGAATGGATGCAATTTGCTCAATTGTGACCTGTCACTTATGAATTAAGCTTGTATGATCGGATCAAATTCTGGATCTATGATCCATATCTCAGAAACTGTTTGTCTGATTTTCTCAAATTTTAACACAAGAAAGAGTGTGATCTTGTACTAGGCGTTGCCAATGTTGGTTGGGCGTGATCCAAATCCAGATGTGAAAAGATTTGGGAAATCTTATTAGTTTTACAAACTTGGGGATAATGGCATTTCATTATATAAATAAATAGTATATTCATTATTCCAGTGATTCAGCTCTGTATGTTATAAAGGGTTAAATAGAATGTTATATGTATCATAGGATGCATGTATTTAACCCTTTAATGGCTAAATTTGGTCAAGAATTGAATATCAAAACATTTGTTTATTGAAGGTCCATTTTCAGGCCAAGAGAAGAGTATTTTTGAATAATTAAATGTACCGTTGAAATGACTGTTTCATTTATCAGGCCAGGCATTCCAGTGGTACACTTTCAAAGGTTCTCTTTACTTGGCCTGCAAGTGAACATTTCTCAAGACCACTCCAGAAGCTGGTTTTGACCTTGACCAGTAAAGCATTAAAAGGCAGGGGGTCAGATAGATGATCATCGCTACTATGACATAAATGGTTGCTATTGCAATACATGACGAGTCACTATAAGAATTACATTGGTCATACACAGGGTCGGGGTGGTGGGTGGAGGTGTAGAAAATATTGTTCTGAGTATTTTGTAGGGCACAACAACCTTTCTTGCTTGATTAATGAAAGTTACGGCTAATATTTCTTTTTTACCACTACTAGATTTCAACCACCCCCCAAGGGTCTTTCACGCTATAGCCCTGGCTCAATAGCTCAGTTCAGAAGTTCTAACACATTTATCGTGCAGTATCCAGTTTCGGTGAGGTTCTAGTTTCGGTGAACTTTCATTATGCATGAGCTGTGTAACAACACAAGTTCTCATGATGTCATAATTTTGTAGTCAAATAGTATGGTAATTATCGGTAACGCTTACCAGGTTTTCCTTCAAAATGCACTTTAAAATGTTAAGTGAGCACTAAATCAACTTTAGCATGTAAAAAATGTCCTATTTTCGTATTACTCTTATCATACGCCTTTAAATCATTGTATTTTAAATAAAAAGCGTACATTTTTTTATTCAAATATTGGAAGTTTTTCCCCATCGTCTGTTTTATTTATACCATGTGACCAATGTTTAAATCCACACTGGACAGGGTGGTTCAAAAGTCAATAGCGCAGTGCCTGTTCTTAGCACATTTTTTAACTTATGCATATTTCCATTTGATGCTTCAGTAATTAAACCATCACAACTACTAAATGACAATAAAACGGTTCCCCATTCTGACACCTCCGAAAGTCCAGCAATTTTTGCTCCATATTGTAAGTTTATTGTCCAGAAACAGTCATTTGGGCGAGCCTGTACGTGGTATCACACAAACAGGATACCATCGTTTTTGCTTGTTGAGCAAGATGTACGTCATCGCCTAATGGAGCTGTTTTTTCTGCTTAGGCGTGCCGAAACTGGATACTCCACGCTAATACACTTCTAGCAAGGCATGCAATGATGCACATAATGGATTGGATTGTATATTTGGTAGGCCTTATAAAAAGTTATGCATAACGTAGTCTATGCATACATGTATGGACACTACAACCTGCTGCAATAAAAATAAATCCGTTTTTTTTATCTTTCCCTAGCCTAGAGGCCTACATATGAATACCAGTCATTCCATACCCAAACCAAACCGTACTGGTCAATCTGTACCTCACGTATTGGAGAATCCATACCATAAATCTGGATATTCCGTACCTAACTGACTGAATATTCCGTACCATCGTAATGGTTAATCCGTACCGTGAAGTTGTATGGTACGCATCAATCAATTATGCCTACGGCTGTACGAAACATTTATAATAAGCACGGCGGAAGTGTTCTGAACATAAATGAGTCTTCCAATCCAATTATGTTGGAAATGTGTTAAGTTATTTGTATTGTAGGTCGAGTTATTGTTAGATCGCTCAAAATCAATCAACAGCTTTGATAGTGTTGGATATTCCGTACCGGTACCATATACCTTTATATCGGTAATGGATTCGCCTCCAACATATTGGATATTCCATACCCACCCATTGGATATTTTGTTTCGGGTACGTAATAGCCAATGGATGGGTACGGAATATTCAATGGGTTAGGTACGGATTCTCCAAAATTAAGGTACAGATTAACCAATCTCAAGGTACGGAATGTCCAAAAATATGGTACAGAATAATGGGTACAGATTTACTAGGGTACGGACTATGGATGGTAACGAGTCATTTCGCTCCCCCCCCGCTGGCCCCGTTCGCACTAGGTAGTTTCGCACCGGGTCAATTCGCTCCCTATCTGGGTCATTTCGCACCCCTTTGAAATGACTTGGGTGCCAACGGGAATGCTGAGTGTAGTTGAATTGAAGTGCCTTTGTAATACCGATACCAACTCAACCTTTGATGTATTGCCCAACTGACCATTCCAAGTTATTCTAAGTGATGTTAATTGCAATTAATAATTTAATTTATATATATATATATATATATATATATATATATATATATATATATATATATATATATATATATGCATATTTATTCATCCAATTTTTTTTTAATTGAAGATATTTTTGAAATTTTAGCACTGGAATGATTGGCTGAAATTGTCAGTCTGAAAATCAACATTCACCAAGAACACTACAGATGCTGGATTTTCCCGGCTTCGTCGTGAAAGGGTTAAAAAGAACTTGACAGACCAACCTACCAACTGAGACAGAAATAAAAGATGAGTACATTTGTATATTCTTATATATACTAAATAAACTAGTTTTATTGATTTATTTAGTGCGCATTTGTGTGCTATAATTTCTCACTGTTAGGTATGTATATTACTGATCCGTCCGTCCATTCATCGGTCCACTCATCGATCCGGCCATTGGTCTGTCCATCTCACTTCTGATAAAGCTGCCTAAATTGCAACTATAATTGGTAGTGGCTCACTTGTTTCAAAGTCCTTTGGGACAGTTGATGCGGTGCATAAAGGACTAACTACATTCAGCTTAATTGTTTTCAAAATGTATGGATAATCATGTTTGAGTTAATAATTTTTCTGATCAAATTCAAGGATTGCATGAATTCTACTTATAATTTGAATAACCTCCTTCGCCGTCTTCTTTTGGCATCTAATTAGAAAAAAGTAATGGCTTAATTAGCGCGGCCTTCATCAAAGCGTGACGGTGTGTGCCGACATACGTGCGTCTGTGCTTGTACATGATAATTACTCAATTACTCATTGATTCACGCACAATAATTGTAGGCCTACTCTGATCTTGATAAAAATGCAATGTGCGATGGATGGATATATGGATGGGCGGATGGATGAAAACTGATGTACGGGATGCATAGAACAAACACGAGTTATTAATTAAAAACTTATGAAAATATAAAAGAAACGAGATCAGATTGCATCAAATGAATGATTAAACGTGGGTGGATGGATGGATGGGCTCGCGGACTGACAGACGAAAGGGCTGGCGGATGGATGGATGGATGAAGGGCAATGCAGATGATTTAGTGTAGTTGTAAACTGTTCGGGCAAACAACTTACTCAGGCACTGAGATGAGTGAGGTTCAGGCGGCATAATCCTACAATGTTAGACTATGCCTATCATCTAATTATAAATGAGTTCAGAAGCCAAACATTAATATCTGATTTCCAAACATGATCAAACAAGTGAATGTTGTCAGTTCATCTTTCTTTGAAAATTGCCTACACCAATATCCTATTTAATATTCGACTTCCAGTTGAACAATCCATAAGGTCTTACTGTTTAAGATAGCCTATAGGACACATTTTTGCGAAACTGCCCGGGAAACTGTCGCTATGGAGAATTTGTGTATTTTGTGTAATCGGGAAGTTCGTCGTCTTCAGCACGGCGTGATGTGTGATATTTGTGATACCTGATTCTGAAACGCGAATCTCAGAAACCTGTGACAACTCCTGTTCATTGGAATGTGGAAATATGCATCTTTCAGATCGATCGATACACACCACATTCCCTTCCTCAATCCTGCCATTACCGACCTCGGAGTTTCCATCTGAAACCGAGGCGTATGGATAAACCAATTTAATGGCCTGAGATTGAGTACAGGTCTCCATCCCCCTGTGCTCTTGGGGACAAGGAACATGTTTGAATAGAAGCCTGGAGTGTTCCGGTTTGCTGGTTTTATTGCTCCCTTCAGAAGCAAACCTGACACTTCGTTTTGAATGGCTTCTAACTTGTCTGGTTCCCTTGGAACGGGTGTCCAGACAGGTGCCAAAGGCAGATTATGTGGTGGAAAGTCCCACCACTCTGGCATGTATCCCTGGGATAACCACCCCCAGGACCAGACTGTCTGACGTCACACCTCGCCAAGCCTCGACGAAACGCATGACCCTTCCACCCACTATAGATGCCTAATGGTGGTGTCTGGCTCGTGATCCGCTCCCCCCCTCTCTTGACGAGAGAGAACCATTTTCTGGCACCACAGGACTAGCTCTACCTGTTCCTGTTGCACAGGTGCGGTCCAGGTAGATGCGAAGGGAGCTCTCATACTTTCAGGTACGATCTGCTCCCTTCTTTCCGCCCTTTGAGGACTTACCTTTCCCCTTCCCGCCTCTCGGGCGATCAGGAGCAACATTGGGGAGGGTAGGAGCCTCCACAACCTTCTTGGCTTTCTTCGCCGGAGGCGGCTGAGAAAACCCAGAAGAAGCAGAGGCAGCACCAGGCTTAGCTTTCGCCTTGCCTTTGTGCCTTTTCTGGTTCTTAGAAGGTTGTACGGTCAGCAGCTTAGCTACAGTCCCTAGTGCGTGCACCTGACACACTAGCTCTAGCTGCAGATTAACCGCCAACCGATTCTGCGCAATGCTGGCCGTGTCCTCTAAGATGGCCCACGCCTGGTCACCAAAGATGCTAGGGCCTGTCAGGGGCATCCCAAGAAGACGCTCCCTGACGGCCGTAGTTGGACGCATATGGTCAAGAACCATCTGCCTCCTGGACTTGGTCACACGCGCCTGCACCCTTGCCAATGCATCCATAGACAGCACCAGGCCGTCATTGACGCACGAAAGCGCCACAGGTGGCACAGGGTGGCCTGTCCCCGCTTCAGTCTACACCGACTGAAGAAGACGATAACAATGGTTGACAGCACTCATAGCTGCCCTCACACCCTCATCACATAGGGACAGGACTTCATCATAGTGTACCTGAGATTTGTCCACCAGTGCCGGGGCGGGGCCACCCGCTCCAGCACTCAGGACACCCAGTACCCATCGGTCATCCTCGGTGACCGACGGGACAACACCATACCTGTCGTATTCCCCCCGTGGAATACGACACCTCGCCCACACCTCCCTGGAGGCCGCAGGCTAGGAGCCATTACTGATATGCCAGGAACTCCGGTACCATACGGTTCCACCGCCACCCCATGGAACACACCAGTCCATGGAGTAGGCCCGCACGGAAAACCGTGCGGACACGTAGCGGTCGCGGAACCGTGGCCAAACACGGGCGCCAACGGCACCCCATGTCTGACCAGGCGAGATAGGTGAGTACCATGCCTGGCCCGGCACACCCGTCACCATGTCGGTTGGCGGCAAACCAACTATCACGGGACTGGTGCCCGGTACCAGATTGGCCTCAACCACGGGCGGAGCCGCTGTCCTGGCTTGCGCCAAGCCAGTCAGATGGAGGGCGGTTCCGTCCAGGACGGAATCGACCTCCATGCTCTCCACCCGTAGCATCACAGGCCGCAGCAACCTCTCCTCCTCGGCCCCCGAGCGCACAAGCTATCACAATTTAACACAGAAAAAAGACTTAGAACAATCTCAAAACTTCCAACTGCAAAAAAGCATGTGTCTCTTGTTGCTATGCAAACAAGAATGAGCTTCATGGCAAATGGGTACTCGGCAGTTGGGAGCCGAGTACCCGGTTCCAGGAGTCGGTAAAGCTTTCTAAGTCTATAGTCCTAGGGCCCAGCTACATTTGTATCAGGGCTAGCTGTATCAGAAGTAATAGAATGGTGAGTATTGATCGAAGGAGAAAGAATGAAGCGGGAAATATACACCCATATACTGATCCTGAAGGATGTATAAACGGAACCAGGAACCATATCGCATAGCATTCGGGGTATATTTACTAATCAATATAAATTATACTCCCTAACGAAGGCCAAAAGGATATGTGAAGAAACAACAAAATGTAAACAAACTGCTGTAGAACACAGTAAAACCGCAGACCACACATCTAAATCAAGAATTTTGAAACCACCGATCATTGCAAACAGATTGTGATAACACACAAAACTTGAAAATTCCTAAGTTTTTCTGGTACCAATTACAGTACGCAGCACCCAGAATCAGATGCGTGAATTAATGAAACATTTTCTTCACATAAACATCTAAGATAACTCGGGTGTGACAACACCCGCTCGGATCATACGGAGAACACCAACACCTTATTTTATATCTGCCGAATCGCCTGTTGGGGTTAAAGGAAGGCAACCAATCTGGCATATTTCGTTGTTAACACACGTCCCAGATTCGGGGTCAGAAATTGGAACATGCGACACAGACGAAATTTTAAAGACCTAAGTCTTTTAACTATGGAATAACATGGAATGAAGGAAATGTCAATTTCCCTTTCTACGAGATCTAACAATACTCACCATTCTGTTACTTCTGATATACAGCTGGCCTTGACAGCGGCTCTAGGATTATAGACTTAGAAAGCTTTACCGACTCCTGGGAACCGGGTACTCGGCTCCCAACTGCCGAGTACCCGTTTACCATAGAGCTCATATTGTTTGCATAGCTACCAAACAAGAGAAAACTATGGCTTGCCTCCGTGGGGCTGGGAGGCTGGGTCCGTAACAGAATGGTGAGTATTGTTAGATCTCGGAGAAAGGGAAATTGACATTTCCTTCATTCTCCTTCGATCAATACTCACCATTCTGTTACTTCTGATATACACCAGATTTGATCAGTAACCTGGTGGGAAGGGGCAAGCCATAAATGCTAATTTTGCCCCTTGGAGAAAGATTTTAGACTTCAAACTTGACTAACGGAGACCTAAAAGGACCGTCAAGTTTACGGAACCGAATTACATTCGCATCACCGCCCCACCCCCCCCCTTTTTCCTCCTAAGAAAAGGGAGAGAACTCACGAACATGTATCTCGCCTGAAAACACAAATGGGTCATTCCATATAGTAACGTACACCACATTTTCACTACTTTTTTGATAATTACTCGGCAACCAAATTACCTGGGGAGTCGTGTTATATATCAAACTAAAGCTACATATATGTGCTATATGGTGGTGAAAACCGTTTGTCAATATCTTTTTTCGTTTTGGAGTTACAGCTTCACGAACTTGGTAACGTACACCACAGGATAAAATTATTTTTGTTTTGTTTTTGACTTTGAGTGAAAATTCCTGGTCGGCAAAGTCAAGTATGTGTTTAAATCAGCATTTTATACTTAGATAAACTATTTAAGAGTATGTAGAAGCAAGCCACTAACATTTTATACATTTCAATTTTTTTTAGAGCAAAAGAAAAAAAAAGACGCTCGGTAATGTACACCACAGTAACGTACACCACAAAAAAGTCGAAAATTTATATTCAAGTAAATGCATATTCAAATGTATTTTTACGATGTTATAAAGGTCTATAAAGTTACAGGATACATCATAGATACATACAACTATATCCAACTATACTATATATAACGCTGAGGAACTTGCTTAATTTGCTGTAAAAATACATTAGGAGTTTAGCATTAGGAAGTCAGGGGTTCGATTCCCCTCTCAAATCCTGTTCTAACAGTACCCTTGCATTTGAGAAGTTATAGATCAACTAATGCTGATATATAACCAAAAAAATAATTATTCGAAAAAAAAAATTGTACAGCCAAAAAAATAAGCAATTTTTTAAAACGTAATTTTAAGGCAAGTCTTATAAATGCATACATGTACTCACATGTGTAACTAGATGTGTACAAATACAAAGATTAGTGAGAGATAAGAAGTATTTGAACAGTAAAACTAAAGCATAAATATGTGGGTAACAGTAAATTACACGTGTAATCGTTTAAAAAAAAGGCGCAAAAAAGATTAGCGAGAGACATGATAAAAATGAAGTACTCATAAAACTAAAGTATAAATGCGGGTAATACTCAAAATTGTATACTCAAAAGTCATTACTCAAAACTGGTCATAAAACATCTACTGCACACAAGAAAAATCATAATCTGATGACTTGAAGTCATATGTGTCATGCCGCCCAATAAGAGGATCCTTCAAATGGAATATGACTTTGTCTAATTCAAAGGCGGACTCATCTAGATTCATTGGAAAGGAGAACACAGAGCCCTTCTTCTTCCTCATGAAGCTTCCGTCATAGTCAGCAGTGCCATATACACGGGTAATGCAACCAATAAAAGCACGACCTTGAAAATTGACCACCACGTAATCACCCTGTTTTAGCTTTCCAGCAGAAATAGGAAGTTGGATGACAGAGCTTGCTGATTGGGACGCACTGGTAGATGGGCCTGGTTGGTGACAAATGAGAGGATGGGGACACTTGCAGAAGGGGAACACCTGCAGACACCCTAGGACTCAGATTGTGCATCGTCCAATCCACTCCCATGTATTCCCAATAGTGGGAGAGTTTGATACCTGGTCTTTTAGAGGCTGACTCCAGAGTGGTCTCCACAGTACTATAAAAGGTCTCAATGACCTCACCAGAGACATGAATCACCTGGACACTTGACTGAGATGATATGATGACATTGGCAAAGTCTTGTGCATTCTTGACGACTCCTTGACGGGCCTTAACATAGGCATAGACAGTTCTTTTTAAGGTTCCACCAACACCATCGATGGCACCTTTACCGTGCGAGGTGGCGGAGAAATTCCATTTCAAACTTCCTAAACAGAATTTGTTAACCAGGACGTGCATGTACTCAAACATAAACCGATTTTTAAATTGCGAACTGGGTCCGTCACTCCAAAAAATTACATCACCGGGGTGACAAAATTGAGCGACAAGTCCATTTAAAAAATAAGAAATAGCAATTTTCGTGTGATTATTCAGATCAGAGACGAAGCAAATCATTTTAGGTACCTGCCCAGGTACGTACAAAGCCACAGTAAATAGTGTAACTTGATGCTGTGCCCAGTACGTACTCTGGGCCGCATCCTGATAAACACATGAGAAGTTTTCTGAGAAGTCAAAGTGAAACAGTTTTTGACTCTCATCAGAGACTGAATCCTTTTGCTCAGAAAAGGACAGACTTTACTGACGCTTCGTGATATGATGAATAAGAAATGATGAGCAGAGATCTTTAAATTTAGTGACAGCATCTTGTAGGCTTTCTGTCTTAGTGACTTGCTCCACTCCGTTTCCCTCTGACATCCACCACTGATATGAAACATTAACAACATCTAAATCAGAGTCATCATTGAGTATCTTTATGTCAAATCCTAATGTTAACCACTAACCCATCATTTAGGCTAAACCTAACGCTAATGCCCACACTAGCCCGTCATATTATGCGTACACATATTATGGTACACTTATATCTACATTTTTCGTATTAATTATTGTAAAATTAACACATTGCACATAGATCTGCACTGCACGGAGTGATTATCATTCCATGTTGATCTGCACTGCATGGATAATTTACGATTATAAATGTAATAGTCTGGATGGATACACTGTGGGCGATTACTAATGGATTATAATAGACATGAACATAAAACAATACTATGTTTATTCAGCCATGTTGTGATGATGATGTCATCACTTCCTGTACAGGGTTGCCAGATGGTAGATGATATTAAAGTTATGATGTACCAATAAATGAAAGTGCATTACATTACAATAAAATAATAAACAAGAGGCCCAAGGGGCCTGTATCGGTCACCTGGCAAAAATTTTTTTGTGGTGTATGTTACGGTAACGTACACCACACAATCTATTTCTGTTTTAAACCATTTTAAGCTGGAATAAGTGCAAGTTTAGCGATTCATACATGTTTTAGGAACCAATAAGAGATAATCTAGTGTAGTCACACATTTTCTAATATACAAAAACTATGAAAAAAATTGTCGTATTTTTTGGTAACGTACACCACAAATGGACACATACATTTTCAAGTTTTGAAAAAATATAACTAATATTTATCATAGTCAGCCATGTGCTATCTCAAATTAAAGAAGACATCAGACTGATTCTTTCAGTGAAAAGAACTAGTCATTATCTCTAAAAATAAAAAAGTTATGGAGCATCAAACCCAAGGGACACAATTGGAGTCCCGGGACACCGGAAGGGTACCCCTCCTTCACATGCTCAAAAAAATGAGAAAAAAAATAATTAGACAAGTTTTGATTATAAAATATGAAAATATAATATATTGAGAATATCTAACATAAATTTCAAAGCCATTGGAGCAATTTTGAGTTTTTTACAAAGTGGAAGAGTTACATGGAATGACCCAAATATGCCAAGAGGGTTAACTGCTCCCTGCATATTCCATGTATTAGCCTGGGAATGAGCATGAATATATAAGATGAATGAACATGATACACATCCATAATACAAAAAACTCTCACTATTGAATTACCTTATGATAATTGGACTCCAGACGTACCGCCACCAACCATTCACTGGTTCGGCCATCAGTGACACAATCTGGTTGTCATCCTCTCGCTTGACCATGCCTGCTTTAGGTTCTTTTCTTACCGAAGTGAAAAAAGGGTGAAGAGCAGTGTGGTCACTAACTATCGTTTCAAAACAGCTAAAGCGAGTGGATTGGCTGAGTCTGACACATCCCTCATATAGTAATCCGTAAATGAGGACTCACAGTGCCATTGTGCAACGGCCATGATGTCCTCTAACGGAACACCATTGTAAAGGGCGGTCGAGGCGGCTATTCATCTGACATCGTGTGCCCTTACGCCTTGCACCTGGTGCCCAGTCGCCATCTCGTGAGTAGTCTGAATGTATTCGACCACCCAACGAGAGATAGTATCCATGGATGCGGCGCCATAAGGCTTTTTATGGCAGATCCACAGATGTCTATCGTTCGACCGTAATGAGTCAGTCCGTTTCTTGTACTTAGTCAAAGCACGGACCGGGCACCAGACACTGGCATCACGATCAAACCTAGTTAACTTCGGTATAATGATCGGTTTGCCGGGATATCTCAAAGATTGGCTCTTTGACATAAATTCTGCTCTTGGCAGAAGACGCAGACCTTCTCCAGAAACAATAAATCGGTTCCTCTCTGCCGAAAGCGCATGGATCTCACTGCGCCTTCTACCTGAGGAAGCTGCCAATAGAAAGACCGGCGTTAGAGTCAAATGCTTTAGACTAGCCGAACGCAACGGTTCGAAAGGGTGCTTGGCCAGTACATTAAGCACTAAAGATAGACTCCAGGCTGGAATGACTACCGGTTGTCTCACTCGGAGATTGCTCATTCCCTTCAACATCACATTTAACTGGGCCACCTCTGGACTATCCCTGTTGGCTAGACAAGGGATAACTGATGCCAAAGCTGACTTGTATCCAGCAACTGTGACGGGAGCTAGTCCTGAAAAGAACAGCTCACAGAGAAAGTCTGCTATTTGCTGAATAGTGGATTGAAAGGTATCAATACCCTTTTCTTCACACCAGTCTGCAAATCTGTTAACCGTGTTATTATATGACTTGAAGGTTGACCTCCTTCTCGCAGCCGCGATGAAATCAGCAGCCTGTCGAGAAAAGCCTTCCGACGTGGAACGTTGTTTGATAACATCCACGCAGTCAATTTGAACATTTCGGGACGCTCGTGTAGGAAGCGTCCCTTGGCCTGGGGGATTATGTTCAGAATCTCGGGCAACTGCACAGGATTTTCCACCAGCAGATCTAGAAGATCCGTGAACCATGCCCTGCTCGGCCAATACGGCACTATTAGCAGGACCAGACACGGTTCCTCCCTGACCTTCACCAATACCTTCGGTAGAAGAATGGTGGGTGGGTACGCGTAAGCGTGCATCCCTCTCCAGCTTATCGCCAGAGCGTCTGTATCGACGGCATTTGGATCTGGAATCGGCGAGACATATGTCATGATTTGAGCATTCTCCTTTGTGGCGAACAAGTCCACGTTGGGTTTGCCCCAATGCTCGAAGATCCGTCGCAGAACCGGAGGGTTGAGGGACCATTCTGTTGGCAGAATTCTCTGTCTGCGAGACAAAGCATCCGCCAGAATGTTCAATCGGCCAGGAATATGAACTGCTTTCAAAACAACCGAGTAATTCCTGCACCATTGAATCAAGTGCCACACCCTGATACACAGGGTGGGCGACCTGGTCCCTCCTTGGCGATTTATATATGATACTACTGTCGAATTGTCCGACCGCATCAATATCACCTTGCCCCTGATCATCGGAAGGAACTCTTCCAACGCCAGTTCCACTGCCATCATTTCCAACAGATTGATATGCAGCTGACTCTCCGGGAGAGTCCATGTGCCCGAGACCTGGTGTTCTCCCAGGCAGGCACCCCACCCTTCCAGCGATGCATCCGTGTAAACGGACAGCTGGGGGTGGGGTAGGTGCAGCGAAACCCCTATTAGGAGATTCTGACGCTGTTTCCACCATAGAAGATGCGATATTATCGGCTCCAAAACTGGCACCAGTTTTGACAGGGGTTCTGTTCTCTGTTTCCACAGAGACATCAGATACAACTGGATAGGTCTTCGCATTAGAGCAGCGTACGGGATAACCTGCTCCATGGAGACCATCATGCCCAGCATCTGAAGGAACCGCCTTGCCTGAATGTGGTTTCCCACTCGAAAACTCCCGAGGATGGCTAACAGAGACACCACTCTGGGCTCTGACGGGTAAACCCTGCCCTCCTCGAGGTCGAATCGCATCCCCAAATAAACGAAATGTTGAGTGGGTGTCAACTCGGATTTCTCCTCGTTGACTATCCAGCCTAGATCTGAAAGTAACTTCAGAGTCAGAGCAGTATCCACGTTCAACCTGGCTGCCGAGTCTGCCTTGAGCAGCCAGTCGTCTATGTAGGTGTGTAGCGCCACGTTCTCTTTTCTGAGAAACGCTGTCACCGCAAGGACCACTCTTGTGAAAACCCTCGGAGCTGTCGACAGGCCAAACGGGAGAACTGTAAACTCCCATACTTGATTCTGAAACGCAAATCTCAGAAACCTGTGCCAACTCCGATTGATCGGAATGTGGAAATATGCATCTTTCAGATCGATCGATACACACCACATTCCTTTCCTCAATCCCGCCATTACCGACCTCGGTGTTTCCATCTGGAACCGAGGCGTATGGATAAACCAATTTAATGGCCTGAGATTGAGTATGGGTCTCCATCCCCCCGTGCTCTTGGGGACAAGGAACATGTTTGAATAGAAGCCTGGAGTGTTCCGGTTTGCTGGTTTTATTGCTCCCTTCAGAAGCAAACCCGACACTTCCTTTTGAACGGCTTCTAACTTGTCTGGCTCCCTTGGTACGGGTGTCCAGACTGGTGCCAAAGACAGATTTTGTGGCGGAAAGTCCCACCACTCCGGCATGTAACCCTGGGATAACCATCCCAGGACCAGACTGTCTGACGTCACACCTCGCCAAGCCTCGACGAAACGCATGAGCCTTCCACCCACCATAGACGCCTCGACGTCTAACGGGGTTGTCCGGCTCGCAGTCCGCCCCCCCCCCCCCTTTCTTAACGAGAGAGAGTGAGAACCATTTCGTTCTAGGCACGACGGGTATAACTGGCACCGCTGTTCCTGTCGCACAGGTGCGGTCCAGGCGGATATGAAGGGAGCTTGCGTACCCTCAGGTACGCTTCGGCCCCTTCTGTCCGCCCTTTGAGGCCTTACCCTTACCCTTCCCCTTGCCCTTACCACCTCTAGGGTGGTCCGGAGCAACATTGGGGAAGGTAGGCGCCTCTACAGCCTTCCTGGGTTTCTTCGCCGGCGGCGGCTCCGAAAACCCAGCCGAAACAGACGTCGCAATAGGCCTGGCTTTCGCCTTGCCCTTATGCTTTTTCTGCTTCTTTGAAGGCTGTACTGTTAGCGGCTTACCCACAGCCCCTAGTGCGTGCACTTGCCGCACTAGCTCTAGCTGTAGATTTACCGCTAACCGATTCTGCGCAATACTGGCGGTGTCCTCTAAGATGGCCCGCGCTTGGCCACCAAAGATGCTAGGCCCTGTCAGGGGCGTCCCAAGAAGACGCTCCTTGACTGCCGTAGCCGGACGCATATGGTCAATGACCATTTGCCTCCTGGACTTCGTCACACGCGCTTGCACCCTTGCCAATGCGTCCATTGACAGCACCAAGCCGTCATTAACGCACGATAGCGCCACAGGTGGCACAGGGTGGCCTGCCCCCGCTTCAGCCCACACCGACTGAAGTAGACGATAGGAGTGATTGACAGCGCTCATGGCTGCCCTCACCGCATAGGGCCAGGACTTCTTCCTGGTGTACCTGGGCCTTATCCACTAGTGCCGGACCGGGACCACCCGAACCGGCACTCTGGACGCCCAGTACCCATCGGTCATCCTCCGTGACCTGTCGTATTCACCCCGCGGAATACGGCACCTTGCCCGCACCTCCCTGGAGGCCGCAGGGAGCTGACCCTTGGTCATTAGTTGTTTACTATAAATAGCATCCAACAAATCAATGAACCGTGGATCCAGTCCCACTGACTGGATCCGGGCCGCGGGCAAAATCCCCGTCCTAATCGACGCAACCGACGGGGCGCATCTTCATCGGCCGTGGCCGAAACCACAGACGGGTCAACTCTGGCTAGCCACGCCAGAGCATCAGACAAGTCTAACTCCGAAGAAGATACCCCCGCAAACACGTCACCCGTTGACATGCTTACGGGTCTGCCAGCCATGGCCTCCCGGCCAGGAGCCACGGCTGACACGCCAGGCACTCCGCTACCACATGGTTCTGCCGCCACCCCATGAAACACTCCGGTCCATGGGGTAGGTCCGCACGGAAAACCGTACGGACCCGTAACCATCGCGGAACCATAGCCGGCCACGGGCGCCAACGGCACCCCATGTCCGGCTGCCGGACCAGGCGAGATAGGTGAGTACCACGCCTTGCCCGGCACACCGGTTCCCCTGACGGCTGGTGACAAACCAAGCCGCGAGGAACCGGTGCACGGTAACGGATTGGCCTCAGCCGCAGGCGGAGCCGCTGACCTGGCTTGCGCCAAACCAGACAAATGGAGGCCGGTTCCGTCCAGGACGGAATCAACCTCCATATTCTCCACCTGCGGCTTCACGGGCCGCAGCAACCTCTCCTCCTCGGCCTCATCGTCTTCAGACTCCGAAGAGCCGTCACTAGACGAATAAACCGTGGAGCCGTCCTGGCGGACGGCTCCCACACCTGACGGACCGGCCACCGCTACTGGACCACCCGGAGGTGGCCGCAGAGAGACAGAACCCGTCTGGCCGAAGCCAGACGGACCCGCCAGGGGGCCGTACGAGACGGCCCCCTCGGTAACCAGTCCAGAATCCTGTCCGAAGACAGGATCCGTACCAGGCATGGGGAGAAACTGCCCCCCAACCTTTGGTAGCAGGGACGACACCAGCGTGGGCAGAACGCTATGCAGAAAACCCTGCATAGCCGGACCAAACCACGCCGGCGGTGCCATCTCCGCCACCTCCAGCTGGGGACGTGGAGCACCCCCACCGGCCGAACCGGGCGCTCCACGATTTCCTCTCGGACCGCCTGACCCCGCGTCAGACCCAGCCAAGTCCTTCTGGGCAAGGAACTTAACCATCGTTTCGACGGACCACACTGCACAAACATTACACCTATGATCTATATTACACAGGGCACACCTAAAACAGACATGGTCCTTGAACATTACACGGACAAACTTATGGCAGTCGTCACATGATGGCGGGGCTGGCTTGGCCTATAAAATAAGCACAAACCTACAATAAACAAGCGGAACGAGACACGGATGGAAGGCAGACAATTAATTTTCAAATATTTTGACTCATAAATTAACCGTAACCTCCCGCACCCCACCCCGCCACGTTACAACAACGATCGCATTGATTATGACGACAAGAACGCGGCGGGCACAACACACCCATAATAGATCCTACAGGATGTGTAACGGCTCCAGGAATCATATCGCATAGCATTCAGGGTATATTTACTAATCAATATAAATTATACTCCTAACGAACGCAGCACGATATGTGAAGAAAACAACAAAATGTATAACAACTGCTGTCTCACACGGTAAAACCGCAGACCACGCATCTACTCAAGAATTTTGAAACCACCGATCATTGCAAACCGATCGTGATTGCACGTAAACTTGATCATTCTAAAGTTTCCGGTACCATTTTTTAGTACGCAGCACCCAGAACAAGATGCGCGAATTAATGAAAAAAATTTTCTTCACATAAACATCCGAGCGACCGGGTGTGACGTCACCCGCTCGGATTCTACGGAGAACGACGTCCGCCGATATTCGTGTTAGAAATACCGTAGCAAACACCTATTTTCATATCTGCCGATCGCCTGTTGGGGTTTAAAGAAGGCGATCGTCTGGCATATATCGTTGCTAGCACACGTCCCAGATTCTATGGGGTTAGAAATTGGAACATGCGACACAACGAAATTTAGAGACCTAAGTCTTTTAACTATGGATATAAAGAACAATACAACCTGGTTGTCTTGGGCGGTATTCTCCATAGTCCTTAGTTATCCTTTCAGAACACACAAACTATCACTGATTAAAGACTTAGATTCTTTTAAAAAACACTAAAATCCTTAATGCGAAAAGCATGTATTGCACTTGTTGCTATGCAAACAAGAATGAGCTCTATGGTAAACGGGTACTCGGCAGTGGGGAGCCGGGTACCCGGTTCCCAGGAGTCGGTAAAGCTTTCTAAGTCTATAATCCTAGAGCCGCTGTCAGGGCCAGCTGTATATCAGAAGTAACAGAATGGTGAGTATTGATCGAAGGAGAAAACTGATGCCAAAGCTGACTTGTATCCAGCAACTGTGACGGGAGCTAGTCCTCAAAAGAACAGCTCACAGAGAAAGTCTGCTATTTGCTGATAGTGGATTGAAAGGTATCAATACCCTTTTCTTCACACCAGTCTGCAAATCTGTTAACCTTGTTGTTATATGACTTGAAGGTTGACCTCCTTCTCGCAGCCGCGATGAAATCAGCAGCTTGTCGAGAAAAGCCTTCCGACGTGGAACGTTGTTTGATAACATCCACGCAGTCAATTTGAACATTTCGGGACGCTCGTGTAGGAAGCGTCCCTTGGCCTGGGAGATTATGTTCGGAATCTCGGGCAACTGCACTGGGTTTTCCACCAGCAGATCCGTGAACCACGCCCTGCTGGGCCAATACGGCACTATTAGCAGGACCAGACACGGTTCCTCCCTGATCTTCACCAATACGTTCGGCAGAAGAATGGTGGGTGGGTACGTGTAAGCGTGCATCCCTCTCCAGCTTATCGCCAGAGCGTCTGTATTGACGGCATTTGGATCTGGAATCGGCGAGACATAAGTCATGATTTGAGCATTTTCCCTTGTGGCGAACAAGTCCATGATGGGTTTGCCCCAATGTTCGAAGATCCTTCGTAGAACAGGGGGGTTGAGGGACCATTCTGTTGGCAGAATTCTCTGTCTGCGAGACAAAGCATCCGCCAGAATGTTCAATCGCCCAGGAATGTGAGCTGCTTTCAAAACAACCGAGTAATTCCTGCACCATTGAATCAAGTGCCACACTTTGATACACAGTGTTTGTGACCTGGTCCCGCCGTGGCGATTTATGTATGATACTACCGTCGAATTGTCCGACCGTATCAATATCACCTTGCCCCTGATCATCGGAAGAAACTCTTCCAACGCCAGTTCCACTGCCATCATTTCCAACAGATTGATATGCAGCTAGCTCTCCTGGAGAGTCCATGTGCCCGAGACCTGGTGTTCTCCCAGGCAGGCCCCCACCCCTCCAGCGATGCATCCATGTACACGGACAGCTGGGGGTGGGGTAGGTGCAGCGAACCCCTACTAGGAGATTCTGATGCTTTTTCCACCATACAAGATGCGACATTATCGGCTCCAAACTGGCACCAGTTTTGACAGGGGTTCTGTTCTCTGTTTCCAGAGACATCAGATACAACTGGATAGGTCTTCGCATTAGAGCAGCGTACGGGATCACCTGCTCCATGGAGACCATCATGCCCAGCATCTGAAGAAACCGCCTCGCCTGAATGTGGTTTCCACTCGAAAACTCTTGAGGATGGCGAACAGAGACACCACTCTGGGCTCTGACGGGTAAACCCTCCTCGAGGTCGAATCGCATCCCCAAATAAACGAAATGTTGCATGGGTGTCAACTCGGATTTCTCCTTGTTGACTATCCAGCCTAGATCTGAAAGTAGCTTCAGAGTCAGAGCAGTATCCACGTTCAACCTGGCTGCCAAGTCTGCTTTGATCAGCCAGTCGTCTATGTAGGTGTGTAGCGCCACGTTCTCTTTTCTGAGAAACGCTGTCACCGCAAGGACCACTCTTGTTGAAAACCCTTGGAGCTGTCGACAGGCCAAACGGGAGAACAATAAACTCCCATACTTGATTCTGAAACGCAAATCTCAGAAACCTGTGACAACTCCTGTTCATTGGAATGTGGAAATATGCATCTTTCAGATCGATCGACACACACCACATTCCTTTCCTCAATCCCGCCATTACCGACCTCGGCGTTTCCATCTGGAACCGAGGCGTATGAATAAACCAATTTAATGGCCTGAGATTGAGTACGGGTCTCCATCCCCCTGTGCTCTTGGGGACAAGGAACATATTTGAATAGAAGCCTGGAGTGTTCTGGTTCACTGGTTTTATTGCTCCCTTCAGAAGCAAACCCGACACTTCGTTTTGAACGGCTTCTAACTTGTCTGGTTCCCTTGGTACGGGTGTCCAGACAGATTCTGCGGCGGAAAGTCCCACCACTCCGGCATGTAACCCTGGGATAACCATCCCAGGACCAGACTGTCTGACGTCACACCTCGCCAGGCCTCGACGAAACGCATGAGCCTTCCACCCACCATAGACGCCTCGACGTCTAACGGGGTTGTCCGGCTCGCGGTCCGCTCACACCCCCCCCCCCCCTTTCTTAATGAGAGAGAGAGAACCATTTCGGTCTTGGTTTGGCAGGTCTAACTGGCACGACTGTTCCTGTCGCACAGGTGCGGTCCAGGCGGATACGAAGGGAGCTCTCATACCCTCAGGCATGATCCGCTCCCTTCTTTCCGCCCTTTGAGGACTTATCCTTACCCTTCCCGCCTCTAGGGTGATCAGGAGCAACATTGGGGAGGGTAGGGGCCTCCACAACCTTCCTGGCTTTCTTAGCCGGCGGCGGCTGAGAAAAACCAGACGAAGCAGAAGTCGCAGTAGGTTTAGCTTTCGCCTTGCCTTTCTGCTTCTTCTGCTTCTTTGAAGATTGAACAGCTAACGGTTTCCCTACAGCCCCTAGTGCGTGCGCTTGCCGCACTAGCTCCAGCTGTAGGTTTACCGCCAACCGATTCTGCGTAATGCTGGCAGTGTCCTCTAGGATGGCCCGCGCCTGGCCACCGAAGATGCTAGGCCCTGTCAGGGGTGTCCCAAGAAGACGCTCCCTGACTGCCGTAGCCGGACGCATATGGTCAAGAACCATTTGCCTCCTGGACTTTGTCACACGCGCCTGCACCCTTGCCAGCGTGTCCATAGACAGCACAAAGCCGTCATTGACGCACGAAAGCGCCACAGGTGGCACAGGGTGGCCTGCCCCCGCTTCAGCCCACACCGACTGAAGAAGGCGATACGAATGGTTGACAGCACTCATAGCTGCCCTCACACCCTCATCGCATAGGGACAGGACTTCATCCTGGTGTGCCTGGGACTTGTCCACAAGTGCCGGACCGGGGCCACCGCTCCAGCACTCTGAACACCCAGAACCCATCGGTCATCCTCGGTGACCGATGGTACCACACCATACCTGTCGTATTCCCCCCGTGGAATACGACACCTTGCCCGCACCTCCCTGGAGGCCGCAGGGAGCTGGCGCTTGGTCATGAGCTGCTTACTATAAATAGCCTCAAGCAACTCGATGAACCGTGGATCCAGTCCAACAGACTGGATCCGGGCTGCGGGCAAGATCCCCGTCCTAATCGACGGAGTCTACTTCCGAGGAAGACACACCCGTGAACACGTCACCCGTTGACGCGTTCACGGGCCTGCCAGCCACGGCCTCCCGGCAAGGAGCCGCGGCTGACATGGCAGGCACTCCGGTACCAAACGGTTCCGCCACCACCCCATGAAACACACCAGTCCATGGGGTAGGCCCGCACGGAAAACCGTGCGGACCCATAGCAGACGCGGAACCGTGGCCAGACACGGGCGCCAATGGCACCCCACGTCTGACCGCCGGACCAGGCGAGATAGGTGAGTACCACGCCTGGCCCGGCACACCCGTCACCGTGTCGGCTGGCGTCAAACCAACCGTCACGGACCGGTGCCTGGTACCAGATTGGCCTCAACCATGGGCGGAGCCACTGCCCTGGCTTGCGCCAAGCCAGACAGATGGAGGACGGTTCCGTCCAGGACGGAATCGACCTCCATATCCTCCACCCGTGGCATCACAGGCCGCAGCAACCTCTCCTCCTTGGCCTCATGCATTTGTCAAACAGCTTCCCACACCAGCCATCCACATCACCCCTACCGTATTAGACCATGCTATGAAAACAATATTTTCATCCTATACAATATAGGCCTACCTACCATAAGTAAAATGAAAATATGCTATTCTGGAACACAGACTGTTGTGTGTGGGGGGGGGGGGGGGGTGTGGGGGAGGAATGATTCTCCACCCTTGGTATTAGTGTGAATCTATTCTTAATAGCTAAAATTTTATATAAATGTGATTTACTTTAATGAGATCGAAATTAATTGCAATGAATAGTTGGGGCAACCAGGGCAATGGGACATACATTCATTACATCTCTTCGCTTATATGGCGAATTGTTAGTAGTACCAAAGTAATAAATAGTAACGGGAAATTGAAAACTGGTAACACAACAATAGCTCCGTAATTAATTAAATAAATATAACTTAAATGTAATGCAAAACACTCAAAGTGAGTACTTACCTCTAGTAGATCCAGGGTTCCCACACCTTGGGGAGAATATTTTTCCATACTTTTTCCAGACCAAATTAAAAATTTTCCATAGCCATTTAAAGACATTTTAATAGTGGACATTTGGGGAAAAAAACCTTTAAAAATTAATTTTTAACATTTGAGGCTTTTAATTGGTTCTATTTTGTACATCATATCACAGTTAAACATGAGAAAACAATGCATAAGTAAATTTCATAATTAAACTAGTAAACAGTTTTAACACTACCCGCTCTGATGGCATTGTGTACCTGGTGTAATCCACAGCTACCAATATTTATCATCCGCTTCCAAGTTTCATACTCTAT
Source organism: Chaetoderma sp. LZ-2023a (assembly GCA_034401795.1). Taxonomy (NCBI): domain Eukaryota; kingdom Metazoa; phylum Mollusca; class Caudofoveata; order Chaetodermatida; family Chaetodermatidae; genus Chaetoderma; species Chaetoderma sp. LZ-2023a. The sequence goes on from CM067360.1 coordinate 77,790,639, forward strand.
GCCCTTTGAAAGGCTATCATATGGCTTCCAATTGACATTGCGGCCATCCATTGACAGTTGGAACATGCCACGAAGACCTAACTTATCACAACATTCTCAGAGTTTTTCATGAATATCTGTTGCTGTGGCATGGCCGAGGAATTCTGATGTGTAGAATCGAGTGGAAATCTGATCTGCTTGCCAGAACCGAACATGAACATCCATTTGTTTAGACTGAAGATGTCCATTAAGGCTTTCGGCCAATAATAAAACATAATCCGTCTCAGCCTTCACCTTTGACAACAAGTGACTGAAAATATGGTGCAATGCCAAAAGTAGAAAGATAAGCACACTTCGTCTCTCCACAACAGAATTTCGAGGTGATCATACTATCTGGAAACATTATACGGAATAAATCTCCAACCTTCTCACAACTTTTGAATGAGAAGTGATTCTGTATGACATTAAGGTACCAGTAAATCTCGGATGAGAGGACTTCATTTCTTGCTACAAATGATCCTAACGAGGCTGATGGTGTAGAAACGACTATGGGTTGCTTGGGAGGAATGACTGCTGGAGTTCTAAGGAGGTAAATAAAACAATTCATTATATTATTTCCTATATCAAATGACTTATCGCAAACACTACATCTGGCTCGATGACTTGAAGTGTCATCTGGTAAAATCCAACCCTTATACTTCTCGTTAGTGTGCCACAAAACTGAATATTTACACTTTCCCTTGATCGCGGTAGCATAAGAAATTCAAAAACTATCCAGCAAAATTTATCTCACTTTACTAACATAATATATACACAAAATCATTTTCGCAATACTCACATGAATGTTGATTATATCCAATTGATCAAACATATGAAAATCGCGAGAATAAATAGTTATTTTCAGGATTCATGTTCAGACATGTATTACTCAAGTTCCCGGTACTCGTGATGTACTGGAGTTTTCTACGCAGTTTATACAATCACAGTGGTTACCGGGACCCAACCCAAACTTGTTCAGACACGTATTGCTCACGCGCGAAGCGTTCCCGGTAATCGCAATGTATTGGAGCTTGGTG